>CAJHQQ010000872.1:0-134073 GCA_905132885.1 Moricandia moricandioides | reverse complement strand
AAAACAGAACATGGCAATAAATGGTACGAGCCATGCTATCGGGGAAAAACGTTCCATTTGGTTTTTGGGCTGAAGCGATCAATACGGTATGTTACATTATCAACAGAGTCTACGTGAAACCTAAAACCAAGACAACTCCTTATTAAAAATTCAAGGGGAAAACACTAAACCTTAGCTATTGTCATGTGTTCGAATGTTTGTGCTACATCCTCAATGACAAGGACCATTGGGGAAAGTTTGATGCTAAAAGCGATGTTGGGATGTTCCTTGGATACTCAACAAACAACAGTGCCTTCCGAGTATACAACTCCAGAACAAAGATGATCGATGACAAAGAAACTTAAAGAAACGTAAGTGTCACACATCAAATCTCTCGTGAAGACAATACTAAATCGGATGATGATGAGGTTGCTGAGGTAGAAGATCAGACACTGTTTGATGTGATCAATATTCACAAAAATCATTCTCCTGAGGATGTAATTGAGGGTGTCTTTGATTAAAGAGTGACACGAAAGAAACATATTGATTTCAAGGAGCTAGTCAAACTAGCATGTTTCATCTCTGAAATGGCTAAGCTAGAATGCTTAATTTCGTTGACTGAACTGAGGAACATTCAAGAAGCTTTAGAAGATGAGTTTTGGATATAATCAATTCATAAAGAAATGGAGCAATTTGTTCGACTTCAAGTATGAGATCTAGTTCCAAGACCTGAGAATGTAAATGTGATAGGAACTAAGTGGATACAAAAGAACAAGACTGATGAGAATGTCAATTTGGTCATGAAAAAGTCTAGAATTATAGTTCAAGGTTACTCTCAGATTCAAGGAGTGGATTTCGATGAGAGTTACACACCTGTGGCTCGTCTCGAGTCAATTCGACTTATTTTTGGCATAGCATGCAACCTTCGAATCAAGATGTATCAAATGGACGTCAAAAGCGCCTTTCTCAATGGATTGCTCCAAGAAGAAGTATACGTCTCTCAACCAAGAGGTTTTGAGGATCCTCATCTTCCAAACCATGTGTACAAGCTAAGGAGAGCTCTCTATGGGCTGAAACATGCTCCTAGAGCTTGGTATGAAAGACTTACTCTTTTTTTTCTGATTGCCGCATGATTTAAAAGAGGAGGATTTGACAAAACATTGTTCATTAAGGGGTCAGACCAGAACTTGCTAGTAGTTCAGGTATATGTCGACGACATCATATTTGGAAGCACATCACAACATTTTGTTGATGAGTTTGTACAAATAATGAAGGAGTTTGAGATGAGCATGGTTGGTGAATTAAACTACTTCTTTGGCCTTCAAATGGAAGATGGAATCTTCATCTCACAGAGCACGTATGCCAAAAACTTGGTGAAACGGTTTGGTATACAAACAAGCAAAATTGCTAGAACTCCAATGAGCACTACCTCAAAACTGTCGCGTGATGAAGGAGGTGTGAAGGTTGATGAAAAGTTTTTTAGAGCTATGATCGGCGTCTGCTCTATCTCATGGCTAGCCAACCAGACCTTTGCTTAAGTGTTGGTATATGTGCTCGCTACTAAGCCTCGCCGATCACACACAAAAGCTCTGAAACGAGTCATTAAATATGTGAAAGGTACACTAGAGTTTGATCTTCATTATTCCTTTGAAACTAAAGTCAACCTTGCAGGTTTTTGCGATACCAATTGGGCTGGGTGTGTAGATGATCGGAGAAGCACTTCTGGAGGAGGATTCTTCCTCGACAACAACTTTGTGTCATGGCACAATAAGAAAAAGACTGTGTATCCCTGTATACAACAGAATCTGAGTACATTTCCCTTGGAAGCTGTTGAACACAACTACTCTGGATGAGACAAGTGCTTGTAGATTATGGTATCAATTTTGATCCTCTGTTAGTCCATTGCGATAATATGAGTGCCATATAATTATCTAAGAACCCTGTCCAGCACGCTCATATAAAGCATGTTGATCTTAGACATCACTTTTTGAGGGAGTTGGTTGAGTTAAAACTTGTTGTCATTGAACATGTTTCGTCTGAAAACCTTCTTGCACACATTTTCACTAAAACCTTAGATATCAACTATTTTTTGGGTCTCCGAAAAAGCATTTAGAATTGTTGATCTTTAATTATGAGTTACAAATATATGGAAGGGAATATGAATCTACATATACCACATGTCAAATCACTGATCAATCATTTTGAATCGACCAACTTACTTAGTGTAGAGTTACAAACTGAAACTGGGTTTTCACAAGTCACACAGTCCGATAAAGAAAGACACTCATCTTGGGTCAGGATGCTACCACATTTTCGATCTGAGTATTGATCATTGTCTGGATTGGATAAAGAAACACAAATCTCGTTACGTGTAACACACAATCCGTTGTGTATAACACATGAATTTTTTCAAGTTAAATGGCCCAGTGTGATAAAAACTCGTCCCACTTTGAATCTTGTGTCGATCACTATTTTGACTGGGCAAAAACAAATTCTCTTTCTAGTGACAAAGAAAAAGGGGGAACCAGTATGATAAACACTCATCCTGGATCAGGGTGTCAACCCACTTTGAATATGGTGTTGATCACTGCTTTGATTGGGAAGAAACATTCGTTAACTGAAGAACAAAACAATAAATGTAGAAGGTATAAAAGATTCACTTAAGTAGTATAGGTGAACACTAAAAAAATTTTATAAGTGTTTTCAAAAAAATTGTGACTGTGTTAAAACTATGGGAAAGTGTGTGAATCTCCTATGTAAACTGATCTGTGACATCTACTCGGCTGAGAAATAGCTAAAAATCAGAGTTGATTCACTGACCTCACTAAATGAATCCTCCTTGACTATGATGTGGGGTAAGTATACTCAAGTTTTTCCTTTCCTTCCAATATGTATATGGGTAACTGATATGTGAATAATTTTACTCTCTTATCTAACTTGAATTTTGTTTAGATGAACCTTGTTGACAGAATCTACTAATCAACTTGTCACAAACGTGTCTTGCTTTGAGTACTAGGAATGGGTTCTCATCATGTGGAAGGGCCTCATAATCACATTGGTTAGCTTATGTTGGGCTTGGGCCTGTTTTTCTTTTTTTAATAATGATCTTCTTACAAGTGAAAAAATATTAGGGTTTTTGGTGTTCTTGGTCTCTCTCTCTTTCTCTCTCACGGCGACATGCATCAACGAACGAGATCAAGAAAATTCAGCTCAACATCACCACACGATCAGGTCTCTCACTCTTCTGATCATGATTCTCGAAGTGCTAAGAAAAGATCTCGTTTTGAGATTGGCAGTTCGAGTCGAGGAGGACCTAATGTCGACGATCAATCAACCGATCAAGCTCACCACTTGAGGTGTCCTGAGTCTGTGTGATCGCAAACCGAGATGTCTCAACCTTTATCTCCTCCTTACAGTTGTAAGTTCTTCACTGAGGCGGCCTACGACAGGTATCTGAAGTTCAAGAACAAGAAATTTATTCTTCAAAGTATCTACCATTAGATGTTGCAAATCATCAGGATGTAAAAGAGGTAGTTTTCAATGCGGAGATGATCTACACTGTCATACATGCGGATCTTTTTGTGCCAAATTTGATCTGGGAATTCTTGGCGAATCTTGGAGATGCTACAGACATTGATGGAGGAGTAGTTGTGTATGTTTGTGGTGACATGTATGAGGTCTCTACAAGCATTATAGATTTGCTGTATGAGCTTCATCCTCGAGACTGTAACTATGACAGTACTCCGAGAATCTAGATTCAGTTGTCTCTTTCCTCACGATGGGCATCATTAGAGATGGAAAGGTATGTGGTCAAAGTTTCTCAAAGCCACGAATCAAGTATTATACAAATTGTGATGTTAAAACTAGATGCCAACCATGAATCACACAAACATGAATCCCGATCGGTTGAAGTATCTCTACTCACTTCATCATAAGAAAAGGGTTGACTTTGGGATCATTGTGTATGAACAACTCTTGGCAATGGTCAAAACTGCAGATGATACTCAACGAAGGATAGGATTTCTGACTCTCTTCCAACAACTTCTCAACTCTCAGCGCATTGTTCCCAGACGTGAAGGTGATGAAGAAGTAACGGGACAACCTACTGCCTTAATCAAAGATCGCAAGGCTGGTAGAGGAACTGGTGGAGTAGAGCAACCACCAAATCTTGGTGATGATCTGAAGAAATTCATTGACTTGCTACGCACCACCAAACTCAGGAGTTAAAGTAAGTTCTCTAATTCTATATGATTGTTTTTTCTAAAAGTTTATTTTTTTATCTAACTGTGCACTCAAGCAGGGGGAGAGTATGGTGGAGAGGTACCAGTGCATGTTGTTGACAACGGTGATGATGAGTAGTAGCGCGTTTAAGATCTTTACTTTGTTTTATTCTAGTTGTTCTTGTTTTTCTGGATTCAATGCACTGTGTATTTGCTTCCTATGACTAAAAACAAGGAGTCCTTTGAACTTATTTTTTATGAAGTAATTTTATCAATAAATGCCATGCATACTTTTGTTTTGTGTATTTCGATAAGCTCTTTAAACAGGTGCTTGAGTTGTCACATTAAGATAAAAAGGGGGAGAATGAAAGCTCAAAGTTTTGAGTGCTTTCTCCAGTGTGTTACACAAGTAGCGACTTGGGTTACACAGGGTGGAGTCACTTAGTGGGAGTTAGCGTTGCTTCATATCTGTCACACACGAGGAGATATGTGTGACACAGACTGGATAAACTAAGATTAATCCGGTAGTTGAAGATAAGAGATCCAAGAATCTAGGAGGATTTGCTAGGAGACAAACGAAGAGATTCTGGGAAGATTCTTGCTTATCACAAGATATAGATAGTTGAGTATATATAGGGGATTAGGCATTTCAACTATTCTACGATTTTTCTTAGAGAGATCACGACATCTAGAGGTTGTTCTAGACTGTCTTTGTTTTGGTTATTTTGACGAGAGTTTTTACCACAAAAAGGGGTTTAGGGTAGATTAAAAATTGGTCTGTCTCTTGTCAAGTGTGACGTTGAGTAAATCGGTTTAAACTGATCTAGGAAGATTTTTTAAATTATTCTTAATATACAAGTTTTATTTTTCTTGGAAATTACTCTTGTTAATTCGTTGTTAATTTAAAAATGAATTAATTCGTTGTTAAAGTAAAATTAAAATAACTTTGAAATCATTGTTGATTCATTGTTAAATTAACACCGAATCAGCTTTGAAATTGTTGTTTATTCACTGTTTTTAACAATGATTTCAAATTTAAATCATTAACAACAAATTAACAACGAACTAAAAACGTGTTCGAAGTGAATTCTTTGATATTATAAGTATTATTTAAAATTTTTTAATGAATAACTTGTAATAAAATTAACTTTGCATCTAACATAGCTAACTAATATGTTCAATTAAATGAGGATTATCACCAATTGATAAATAATTAGTCTAATATTAATGGTTAGATGATTATTAATTATATCTAAATTTATTTAAAATTTATTTTTTTCTGTTTTTCTCTAACACTAGCAGTTACATTTTCGTCTGCCCCCACTTCTCCATTATTATTCGACAGTTATATATATATATATATATATATATATATATATATATATATATATATATATATATTAATAACATAACAAATAGAATAAATATAAATAAAACAAATCTTATTGTATTTGATAGGCACTTGATGATAATATTGACAAATAGAATCTATCTATAATAATAATAAAAGAGTTCCTTCTCATGCTGCCACATTATTGGGCAAATTTGGACACGTGTCTCTTTAGCATAACGAACACTCGATTTCGTTTGGGTGCATATGGGCTTCTAGAAGAGTTGTTATTATGTATGTTTGAAAATAGTTTATTGGGCTCAAAACTTACGGAATCTGACCCGTTAGCGGCCTTAGCTTTGTCTACGTGAAACTGTCGTTCATCGTCTCCTGCGATATCTGATTAGGTTCATTAATGAAGGTTTTGAAAATCTTAGAAAGACGAGTCATTGTCAGATATCAGTGCGTCTATGTCGGTTCACGTTGTTTCGTTTTGATTTTTCTCCTCATAGGCGTTACAATTTCATTGATTCAACGCCTTTAATGACTTCTTAACTCTTTCGACCACTACAACCACGATCACCCATTAAATATTCTTATCTCTCTTCTAGGAGGTATATCTCCCCCTATAGAAAGGCCATGCTTCATTTCCTGAACATCATCTTCTGATGTACAAAATTGCACGCATAAACTAAAATTGTGTTATCTGAGAGTCTTGGTTATTTAGTGTGTTCAGGTGGCTGGTTTGTTTAGTTGATGATCTCCTTGCGAAAAAGTAGATATGAGATCTGTGTGTGTGCTATTAATTATATGTGCGTAGAAAGGTGGCTATGAATTTAAGGATTATCTAAGGTTCTAGAAAAAAAAACGATTACGGTACAACTGAGGACCTAAAGTTTATTGAATGTTTTGATTTTGTTTGATCATATTGTGTTTATTATGTAGGACATGAGATACGTCCTGTTTGTTTAAGGGTGCGATTACAAATTGTAAAAATTCTGTCCGAATGTATAATCAAATGTCTTTCTCATTTTTCTAAACAAGCATTTTCCCGATGCTATATAGTTTAATTTTTTCCTGAGAGATTGTGTCATGTCCATACAAGTCTGGGCTAGACTGTCCGGTTTTTAGTTTAGGAAAACGTCAAGATCTAAGGCTCTTTCTTTGAGTATTGTTGGTAGATTCATGGATTGTATGTTATTTATGAATTCTTAGGTGTAGTCTTACTCTGAAAGGTTTGTTTGTTTTCATTTTTATTCAATGGAAGCCACACCTTTTGTTAAGAATGAATTACTTCAACATTTTGGTAATTAAAATATTAATATATTACCAAGACGACTGAAATTTTAAAGTGTGATTCCACCTTTGCAGGCCTTGAAAGACAGCCAAGAAGCGTTCAAGAAAATCATCAGAGCGATCAGTGTTTGGAGCAAGTTCATACAATCAGCTAAGTACTCTATTTACTCAAGTATCTAGCATTATTAAAACCTCTCAACCTTTTTGCCACTCACTTTTAAAGTTACAATCCAAAAATATCAAAATCTGATCAAGCTATTGAATCCGTTTGTTATTTAAACATTTGAAAGCTCAAGGTTTGTGATATAATTCTAAAACCTTGCAAAGTAAAAAAATGCATATAGTTGGATTGGCCTTTGACTTTTCACTACAAGAAAACATGCTCATTCCGAGGGCCAAAATCATCGGTATGTCGTCGAAATAACCGTATTCCGACGACATACCGAGGAAATATGTCATCGAAAAAAACTCCTCGGAATTTCAGTTTTCTTCGGAATTCCCTCGGAAATTTCTGACGGAATTTCAGTTTTCCTCGGAATTCCCTCGGAAATTTTTGACGGAATTCCGAGGAAACATAATTCCGAGGAAACTGTGAGGACCACAGTTCGTTGGAAAAGTCCTCGGAATATACCGAGGAATATCTCCCTTGGTATATACCGAGGACACTTCCGAGGGAGGAATCCTCGGAAGTTTCGACGAATAATTTCGAGTAAGACTGTTCCTCAGAAAATTCCGAGGAAGCCTTCTTTCGGAAAATTCCGAGGAAGAGCTCCCTCGGAATATACCGAGGAAACCTGCCCTCGGAAAATTCCGAGGAAGGCCTCCCTCGGAAAATACCGAGGGAAGCCTGCCCTCGGAAAATTCCGAGGAAGGCCTCCCTCGGAAAATACCGAGGGAAGCCTGCCCTCGGAAAATTCCGAGGAAGGGCTTCCCTCGGAATATCCAAAAAAAATAATTTTTTTTAAAAAATTAAATTTTGAAATTTAAATTCAAAAATATAAAATTAAAATTCAAAGTCGTACAAATAAAAATAAAACATTCCGAGTTTTTGAAAAAAAAAACTAAGGGTTTTGGGCATTCGGGTCTGGCATGCTCGGGAGCACCTCGTTCGGGTGCAACCTCCTCATCATTTCCATCATTTGCTCGTTCAGCTTCCTCTGTGCCTCAAAGCCCGTCTGTTGAGTCGCCATCTGGGTCTCCAACGCAGATATGCGATCATCCTTGTCCTGCAACTGACCCATAAGTACTTCTGGATCAACAAATGGCGGTGGTGCAGCAGAAGACGGAACCGACCGGGACAGACGACCCAAACCGAACAAACGTCCCTTCTTCTTTGGAACCGACTGAAATAGAAAAGTGCCAAATTTAAATAATAGAAAAGATGAATTGAACTTTAAAAAAAGAACTTACCGATTCAACGATTTTGTTGATCCGAACCCGAGGCAAGTAGGTCGAACCCGTCGAATCGTCATCCTCGGTTTGAAGCTGAGACACTTCGTCTTCCCGCTGAGTGTCAATCAGGGTGACCACATCCTTGACAACACCATCATCAATCTGGCCGGTCTTCTTTTTAGTATACGCCCTCTTCATTAGGGCGAGATCATCAACCGGCTCGCCCTCATTTTCTTCCGCCTTGAAAAAAACATAAATTAAACAAACATTAGTAATTAGAAGAAATGTCAAAAAATAAAATTTAAAAACTTAAATAATAGAATAAAAAGCGACTAGCTTACCATGCGATCCCCCAGAGTGACAATAGATTGAGCACCCAAGTTATGCTTGAAGACGCCCTTCCCTTTACGGTCGCTCATGCGGTTGGTGGAGTTGGTGGAAGAAGTTTGTTTCGTCTCATCCTTACTCCAATGCACACCCAACTCCTGCCAAACCGTGAGGTTCATCGACTTTGGGACCTTTTAATAAAAAAAATTGTTAAATAAATAAAAAAATATTTTATTAAATTAAAAAATTGTTTAATAAATAAAAATCAACCTTGTTTATTTCCCACTTCTTCTTCCACTCGTGGATCTGCTTCCCATAGTTGTCCATAACTTTATGGACGAAGTGGTGATAGATATAAAACGTATCATCGGCATTCGAGTTGAATTCTTGCTCAAAATAAAACACAATTAGTAGAAAATTTATATTAAAGATTAAAAATATAAGTAAAAAATTAGAATACTTACCGCAAACTGTTGAAACCACAGATGCTGCTTGTCGGCAGGGAAGTCGGTGAAAGTCGGATGTCCCTTGTCGAGGGCCGAGTACATCATACGGTTAATCCATGCGCTGATCCCGTTCGAGGATCGGTTGAACCTAATAAAAAGAACAAATTATTAAAAATGAATCAAATTTTAATGAAAAAAATAGGTTTAATTACCATGTTTGACTCCATCAATGTGGATACAGAGTGAGATAGGGAAGATGGTCACGACCGGGCTGTCGAACAAACTCCGCAACTCTCATCACTCCCGGAGGACCCTCAGGAGCAGGAGCAGGAGCGGGTACAGCAACGGGAGCGGGAGGAGCAGGAGAGGGAAATGGAGAGGGAGATGTATGGTAGGAGCTGTGGGGCGATGCGGAACCGTGAATGGAGTGGCTCCCTGTACCACCACGACTACTACGCTGTCGAGGCCGACTCTGATCATCATAAGACCTGTATATATATATATTTTTCTTAAAAAAATCCCAAATAATAGTTTTTAATCACAAAAGATGTTTTATAGATATTAAAAATGTTTAATAAATATATAAATGATTTTATAATACAAAAAATAGATTTTATATACAAAAAACGTTTTCATAACCACAAAATTAATAAAAACAAAAAAAAAATTCCAAAACGTTTTCATAATCACAATACTCACCAAAAAATAGTTTAATAATTACAAAAATAGTTTTAATATATAAAAATAGTTTAATAATTACAAAAATAGTTTTAATATATAAAAATTATAAATTTTTATAAATTGTTATTATACATGATTTATACATATATATATGTATAAAAAATTTAAAATTTTAAATATTGTTATTATACATGATTTATATATATATATATATATATATATATGTATAAAAAATTATAAATCGTTTATAAATATAGAAAAAGGTTTATAAATATTTTTAAAATTTTTAAAAAACGTTTTATTATACATAGTTTATTACTGGAAACTTGAAAAACGTTTTTAAAAATCGAAAAACGTTTTTTAAAATCAAAAAATGTTTTAAAAATACAGAAACGTTTTGAGTTTTAACCAAAACAAAAAATAATTCCAAAAAAACTAAAACAACAATCATAACTTAAACTATCCATTCAATCCTAAACTATCCATCAAACAACCTAAAATCCAAAAATTTAATCTCACAAACCCTAAGAAATTGAAAAATACAAGGTTTTCATAGATTCTTACATGATTTTTGAAGTGGAGAAGAGATGTGGGGTTGGGTGGTCAACTCGCCGGCGAGAATTGAGAGAGATAGGAGAGAAATGAGAGAGATGAATCACGGCTATGTTAGTCTTCAGATTTTCAATACCTTCAAGAGTCACTGATCTGGTGCATAAATCGCGGAAGAAAGCACTTATCCCTGCAATTGCTTCATGAACATTTCGTGGTAATAGTTCCTTGAAGGCAAACGGAAGGAGGCGCTGCATCAACACATGGAAATCGTGACTTTTCAAGGCAATAAACTTTCCTTCCTTTCTGTTGATACAGTTACGCAAATTAGATGCGTAACCGTCTGGAAACTCCACATCGTTTGAAATCCAATCAAAGAACGCATTTTTTCCCTCTGCATCAAGTCGGTATATGGGAAAAGGATCCCTACCATTCCCATCAACATGAAGTTCTGAACGAGCACATATATCAACTAAATCCAGTCTTGACTTCAAATTATCCTTTGTTTTACCTTGAACGTTAAGGATCGTGTTCATGAGATTGTCAAAAAAGTTCTTCTCAATATGCATGACATCTAAATTATGCCTTAGCAGATGATCCTCCCAGTATGGCAGATCCCAGAAAATACTTTTTTTGTGCCAGTTATGTAGTTCTCCAACAGCATCTACCGGAAAATGCTCATGTCCACCAACGTCTGGCGTCCTTGCTGCACCAAAATCTCTTAGTTGTGTCTTCAAACCTTTCCCACTAACTTCTTCAGGTGGACCATCAAACACCTGCTTGTTCTTCCTAAACAAAGTCTTACTCCGACGGTATGGATGATCAGGTGGTAGGAATCATCTGTGACAGTCAAACCAACACGTTTTTCTTTCGTTCTTTAGTTGGAAAGCATCTGTGTCATCTTGACAATATGGACATGATAGCCTCCCATGCGTTGTCCATCCAGATAACATACCATATGCTGGAAAATCACTTATTGTCCACATTAGTACTGCCCGCATTTGAAAGTTCTCTTTACACGAAATATCGTATGTTTCAGCACCTTCAGCCCATAGTTGTTGCAACTCATATATTAGTGGCTGAAGAAACACATCAAGTGATCTCTTAGGATGCTCTGGTCCGGGAACGAGAATGGAGAGAAACAGAAACTCTCGTCGCAAGCACAAGTTTGGGGGTAAGTTGTATGGTGTAACAATGACTGGCCATAGAGAATATTGTCTTCCACTCTTCCCATACGGGCTGAAACCATCAGTACATAATCCAAGGTAGACATTTCTTCTCTCATACGCAAAGTCGGGATACTTTGATTGGAAATGATTCCACGCTTTTGCATCTGAAGGATGTCTAATCTCACCATCTGTTGAGTGCTCCGCATGCCATCTCATTCGTTGCGCTGTGTGTTCCGAAAGATACAACCTCTGCAACCTTTCCGTCAAAGGCAAATACCACATCCTTTTATATGGCACTGGAACTCTTCCACTCGTATCTTTATAACGAGGCTTCCCACAAAATTTGCATGTAATCCGCTGGTCATCCGCCCTCCAATAAATCATGCAGTTATCGCTGCATACATCTATTACCTGATAAGATAAACCAACACCAGCTACGAGTTTCTGAACCTCGTAGTATGAACCTGGAGCTACATTATCCTCAGGTAGAATACCTTTAACAAAATCAGCTATCGCATCCACACAGTCTTCAGCCAAGTTATAATCTGTTTTAATGTCCATCAGTCTTGTAGCAGATGATAAAGCTGAATGACCATCTCTGCAACCTTCGTACAATGATTGCTTTCCAGCATCCAACATATCATAAAATCTCCTAGCTTCTGCATTGGGTAAATCTTCCCCTCTAAAATGATCATTTACCATCTGCTCAGTACCTACACCATAATCTACATCCGTTCTAATTGGTTCTTCTAATCTAACCGCCGGCTGAGGTTCGCTAGTACTACCAAGTTCATAATTAGTTTCCCCATGATGATACCAAATTTTGTAACTTTGTGTAAACCCACTCAAATATAGATGAGTCCAAACATCCCACTCTTTAATAACCTTTCTATTTTTACAATTAGAGCAAGAACATCTTAACTTACCTGTTTATGCTTCCGGTTGTCGGCGAACTAACCCCATGAATTCGGTTATACCTCGTTGGTATTCTTCCGTAAGCAATCTCGTGTCCGGATCCAAATGAGGTCGATCGATGCAAGAACGAAAATAATTTGAAGAAGACATGTTTTTTTGAAACCAAATTCGTGATAGTAGGAGGGAAGAAGAAGAAATGGAGTGAATGAAGAGGAAGAGGGGTGGCTGTATTTATAGATGAAATCATGCCGACATACTGAGGAAATTCTGAGGAGAACCGACACTTCCTCGGAATTTCCTCAGAATTTTTAAAATCCCCCCAACGGCTCTCCAACGGCTCTCTAACAGCTACAAAAAGTCTTCAGAATTTTTAAAATACCCGTCGGTTTTTTCCGACGAACACGGTTTCCTCGGTATTCCCTCGGAATATACCGAGGAAATGTGACTTCCTCGGAATTTCCTCGGTTTTTGGTCAGAAAATTCCGAGGAACTCATTTTTCCTCGGTATGTCCCTCAGAATAACGATGTTTTCTTGTAGTGTTTAACTGTTTTTTGCTACTGTTAATATCATTGTTTCAATGAAGCAAAATTTACATGAAGATAATCTAATTTTTTGTGTTTCTTAAAGAGCTTTCGGTTCTTCTTTACAAAGATAGTGTTCTTGATCTCACGATCAATGGTGTGAAAAATAGTTGCAGCGGTGTTGTTTTGAAGAACATTTTTACGCTGTTTCTAAATATGAAACACAACAGTCTGAGTTACCATTTTCCGAAGGAGGAGCCGGTGCTTCCATCCCATAGTAGCAACAGAAGTAGAAACTGTACTGGCGTTGGAATTGTTGGCTTGATTACTTCTAGTACATATATAAATCTACGGTTTACATATTATGTCCACTTTCTTTTGACTAAGTCACTAAGGTGTTAATGTTGTGTATTAAAATTATGTTTTATTTTTTCACCTAAAATATTTCAATTTAGCATTACAATCTACACTTTTAAATAATATATAATTAATTAACCATTTGAGTTCCAAAGAGGAAAATGAAAAAAAATAAATTTTATTAAATAAAAAATCATTATATTTATATTTTATAAATATTTAAATATACACAATTGTTTAAATAAATAATAAAATAATATTAAAAATAATCAAGAATTTGATTAAATTGAATAAAATTGATTAAAATTGAATTTTTATGGTTAAAACTGAAGTTTTATGGTTATAATTAAAATATTTTTATATAGATAGACTTAAACGTAAATTATGAATAAATATAAAACACATATACAAAATTCTATTTTTTATTAAGTAAATTTTTATTTAAAAATTAATCCCGTTCTTTCAAAGCGCTGGTCAAAATCTAGTTATTTTTTCAAAAATAAACTAACATTTTAAAACAAAACTAGAATTTGATCTGCGCCCCCGCACGGGTGTTTGTTTTAACTTATGTTAAATTTAAACTCACAAACCGCTAGTTTTATAAAAAATCTCATTTATAGTTATTATGTTACATATAGAGTATAATATATTATATAATAATATAGATGTTTGATAATAATTTTTTATTTGTACATAATATTATATTAAAAATTTATAACTTGATGCAATTTGATGTAATTTTACTATTCATATATTAACATGTTGCTTTTTATTAATTTTATTTTACAATGAAACAACATGCTAAAAAAATTTAATGGTCAATATATGAATATCGATTTAGTTAGATAAACTTTAGAATTATAATTATTTAATTTAAATTTATTTTAAATACAGTGCTAATATTTGTAAATTTAAATTTTTGTATTGTTATCCCTGTGTCCAAACAATTCTCAATCATAATGTTGTCAATGTTTCCAAACAGTACAAAAGGTACTTCAGTTTTAATAATATAGATGGCGGATAGAGAACTATAGTGTAGAGAGAGAAACAAGGGGAGATAAATGAGGGAAGCAAGGATAAGCATGCGAGATATATAATGTTTGTGGACATTGTTAATTTGTAGTAAATTAAAAACCTATTAACGAAGAATTTTTGAGATCATCTTTATATCGTGGTCCATAAAATTCTTTTTTTTTTCTATCGCCACTCCCGGCAACTGTTCTTACTGAATAGTAAATTTAACTACGAATTTTCAAAGAATTTTGTGTAAGTGGGTTGTAAATATTTACTACAAATTAAAGACGATTTGTTTTAATTCATAATCAAATAATATTATATCCTAAAACCCTAAATCTTATACACTAACTAACTTGGAGATTAATCTAGGATAATCATTAAAAATGATTTATAAATAATTGATGTTAATTAGTAATAAACGAATTATCATCGGTTTATAAATAATAAGTTAACAACTAATTAACAATGAATATTTCGATAATTCTTTGTTAATTCTTCATTGATCTTACAAATACCCTATACTCTAAATCCTAAACATATGTTTACATATAATGATGGTTTAATGGTGACTAAATTGTAACTAGGTCGTTGAATATATGATATTAAAAAAACTTTGTTGAAAGTTATATAACATATATGAAATAGTAATAATACATTATTTTTGTGGTATATATTGATCTAGCATAAATACTATCGTCACTTCAACTATTAGTTTCTTCAAACTCATATTCGTTTGCATTGTCACTAGTGTCGTCTGGGAAATCTTCATATTGTTGATTATATGGACCGTTAATTATCATATATAGATTGGTTTGGTTCTTGTATATATAACATTTCTACATGTCTTCTATTACGTAATGGTGATTCTTTTCCACCAACATTCATCCTCTTGGATCTTCTTAACATAAGATAACTAATTGATTCTTTTTTTTTTAATTCGAGAGTATCAAACAAATTTATTGTGCATTCAGTCATAGGTTCATCATTAAATTCATTCGGTGAAATTCAATGTTAACTTGTTGTTATATAACCACGATTTAGCAACAAACACAAATTTCATTGTTAAATTGTCAATAATTAACAATTACCGTAAGTTCGTTGTTAATTAATGACGAATTTACAACAATTAGGATTTTTTTCTAAATTTACGACGAATTAATGACGAAAAGATTTCGTTCGTTTCTTGTTAAATGTCCTTTATTTACGAAGTTATAAATTTCTTATAAAATTTTATTGTTATGGCTATGTTTTCTTGTAGCTAATGTTTCTAGTTCTTTTATGATCCAACTGTCTTGTAATAGTTTGTTTAATTGTATGCTTATAAGGGTTTAAAAATATAATATTTTCAATCAATGTATTTGTATTCTTACAAAAAATGGCATATCCGATCATGTTTATAGATAAGTTGGAGTTTCCATTCCCTAGTAAGAAACTCATTCATACCTCAATTGACAAATCAATCTCCCCAAAAAATGGTTTCTTTTATATTTTTCATGATAATTGCTAATTAGTATAAATTAAATGCTATTATTAAAATTAAACTATTAAGAAACTAGTTGATACCTCATTCTCGGAACTACTTGTTTATTTTGTGATTAAGACGCAGTATTTATAACTTTAGTAAATTGATTTGGGTCCTTGGGCCTCAAGTAAAAAATTTAGCACACTAAAAATTTGATTTGTTAGGTTAAAAGTTCGTTAATTATTATGTATTTCAATAGTATACAAACCCACAATAGGCTCAATACAATGTCTCTTTTCTTTTGCTCTTACCACTTGATGAGGAATTCAGCTATGATTTCATAAATTAAATGTTTCATGTGGAATCACCGTATTCTACTGGTTAATGTTTAAAAGTTTTTATACCAAAATTTGAGATTCAATCCCAGACTATTGAATTTCTTGTAGATTATAGGTAATTCATGTTTCAATTTCCTAAAAAAAAGTGATTTATTAAATAATTATACAGACTATGGAAGAAAAACTTACAAAGAATCTTTAACATGGTGTAACAAAATCCAATCAGACATGAATTTTCATAGGTCAATTTTGATGATGTTATTAAACCTAGATTTTCATAAAGCATGTAGTATTACTGCTTGTCGAATCGTCTATGTAATAATTATCATAATTATAATATCGTGATAAATCAACGTTAAAAAATAACTGTTTCATGTGATATGTCATCGATATATCAAATATTTATACGTAGATGAACTCATAAGTCATAATTTCTTTAACTTTTATGTAAAATTAAATTAAATCAAACCCAAGCAGATAAAAACGGGGAGGGTTACATAACTACATGTGATTTTTATTTTTCCAATAAAACGAGAAATAGTAGGTTATAATCAATTCTTTTACAGGAGAGTTGATAAAATCCGGGAGATAAATACCATAATTTAAGATAGTTGACGCGTGAAACATACCCTGTGTTCTGTTGTGGGTTACTTATTACTCAAAATCCACGTACGTGAACCAGAACAACACACTTTAGTTTTGGCCTTGAAGAAGCTTTCAATAGCTATCTTTCATTTAATCTAATAATCTCGCATGCCCCATGCATAAAAAATCCGACGAAAAACGAACATAAACTGAATCTAATCAGTTTTTTATAATAAACCGAACGCTATGCAAGACAAATCAAACCAAACCTAAACCGTATTATCAAAGTCGAATAAACTGAGCTTCAGAAATAAAATGAAAATATATTTAGATACAAAATGCAAATATATTTTCTCTGACAAAAATATTCTTAAGTTTACTTATTTGTATTTTTGGTAACTTCCAAAAGCGAGCAGAGTATTCGGTTCTAGTTTCGTTCCTACTTAAACAAAACCGACAAATATGAAACCTGAAAAACGTGAACCGATCTTAAAACAAAAAAAAAAACTTGCCGATGCCTATATATATAAGATTAATCTATAACCATTTCTCACATGTAAACAAGACATACACGTATCAAGTCTGCAACATTTTGAAGATAAGAAAAAGTAGAAAAATGGGCAATTTTCTTAGGAGAAGCAGCAGTGCAGTGCACCCGGTTCTCGGCGGCGACGGAGGACGAAGAGAAAACGTGGAGGCCGGAGAGAAGAATGGTCGTTTAAGGATAAAAGTGAGGATGAGAAGAGAGAAACTGGAAGAGCTTCTGTATTTGGCGCGTCGTCGTGATCTATTTGACGGTGACGGTGGTAATATAGGTTTCTTAATTCTTAAAGAATGTATGGAAGGTCGTTTACCGGTGAGGGTTCTTGGCTCCGATGACTATGTTTCGCCTCAACCGTGTGGAACGTACTTGGCATCGAGAAAATTGAGTTCCATCAAAGAGGAATAATTTAATGAATATGTGTTTGTATAATATATGTGTCGTCTTGATTGCCCTTGTTACACGAAGAAATAATATGTGGATAAACGTGTTACTTGTATATATTAGGCTAAAAAGGAATAAGAAAAACCATGTTGTGTCGCATTTAAAGATACAGATGTAGATTTCTACATTTTCTTTTCATCAAACTACATATAAGTTTGCGTACATATACACATATTAGAATGTTAAGTCAAAAAGATGAAAGGATACCCTAGTATATAAGTAATTTGAGTCTATATCTAGTACTCATTTTTCAGATGATACAGTGCCTAGTAGATTAAAAGTATGCAAGTTCGTATCGGAAACAACACTAATATACATGAGATATAAGTGAAAAATGAGTACTAAAAAGAACAGAAATAGAGTACTTAAGTGAAAAAATAAAGATTAAAAAATCTATACTAAAAATAAAACTCAGTGCAACTGATTTTTTCTTTATAAATTTGGAAAAGAAAATGTATAAAGAATTTAAAAGTAAACGTAGTAAAAAATAAAAATTGATTATCTTTTTTCATGAGGAATTTGCGAAATATTACTCAAAATTTGGTTTTAAATGTAAAAGTATACCCAAACATCAATCAAATGCAAAACTAACTCAAAAATCCTTGTGAAATTACAACCATTCTCTTATGACCAAACAAAAAACCATAACTTATTTTTACGAATATAACCTTGAGAAGAGTTCTGAGTCTTTTGAGTTTGTGTAAGTCGTCTAGATGACTTCCTAAAAATCATCTCATATAGTTGATCTTAAAAATAATATATAAATTTTATAAAAAAAAATTTGGGAAAAAAATAAAATCATGTAATTATAAACATTTGTAAATGATATAAATTAAGATATAGTAAAATTGAATTGTTTTCAACATAGATGGGTGAATGTAGTGAGTCATGGTATTTTTTTGGTTTAAGGTTTGGTAACATATGTTGTAGTATTGTTTGTATTCTTAGAGTTAATTTTTGGAAACTTAACATTTTTTTATTCAAAAATTAATCTTTTACCTATATGTATTTAATTATATATTAAACACTTTATAAGTGGAATTTTATTATAATAAAATATTTAGTTAGTTAATTAAGTTCATAGTTTAGATTTAGGTAATAGACGACTTCCAAGAAGTCGTCTGATGAATAACATTTACATCAGACGACTTCTGGAAAAGTCTTCTCGGCGAATAATAAATTTAATGTCGAGAAGATTTTCAAGTAAGACTTACTTGAAAATTTTCTGAATCGAAAGTATTTAACTTTATTGAAATTTTTGTCTCCTTATATAAAGAAAATTTACACATTTTCTCTTCCTCGCAAATGGCTACAAAAATGTAATGTCTCATTCTAAAACTCTTTAACCTCTCTCTAATATTTTTGAACTTAAAAACACCAAACTTTATATCAATTTCTCATTTTTTTATCTCATGTTTTTCTCACTGATTTATTTTGTTTTTGAAGGTTTTTCTGTAATGTTATCATCTTCAACTCCTTTAAATGTAGATTTATAAATCATATTTTTTTTTTCATTTGGTAACCCCTTCTTGCTTAAAGATCATATCTTTTGAAAACTTTTTTGTTGTTTTAAACTCTTACCTTATTTTTGTAGTTTTTCTATGTTTTGAAACCATTTGAATGCTTTTGGATATGCGGGTTTTTCAGATCTAAGATTGACTTTTGGCAGAGTTTTCTCTCATATCTCTTTTTTCATAATAGATCTGAGCATTTAGGTAAGTCTCCATGGCAGAGTTTTGGTAAGTCTCTAGTTGCTTAAAGCTCTTACCCTTTTCCAAACTAAAACTCTTCAATCTCTCTCAAGTCTCTTAGAACTTCAAGAAACCAAACTTTATATTAATTTATCATTTTTTGTCTCATATCTTTCTCACCAATTCATCTTGTTTTGTAGGTTTTTTATTACATGGTTCTCATCTTCTACTACTTTAAAGGTAGATTTATTTTTTGAATATGTATTTTTATGTGTTTTTTAAAGGTATACCTATCTCATCTTTCACTAATTTTCTCTGTTTTGATGCCATTTAAAACGTTTTTGGATTTCCAGGTTTTTCAGATCTGAGTTAGACTTTGGAAGACATCTCCGAAGTCTTCTAACATATAATGTGCTAGAAGAGTCCGAGGAAGTCTTCCGAGAGAGTCTTCTCTCAAGTCAAGTGGAGTCCAAGCTTATTTTTTTGGAGCAATGATCTATATTAGTTTTGTTTATGTTCATTTTGTGATTTGTAGGTGTACACTTTTAATTGTGAATTCTTATGTAAATTTAAAGAGATATTAATGAAAACAATTTAGTAAATATATTCATGTTTACAATGTTATCTTGTCAAAAGCACTTGATATTATTGAAGTTATTGATACAACTTTAATAGCAAACACACAATAATACAAAAAATTAGTCAAATTACTACAACTAAGGGAGAAAACTTCCCAAGAAAACTTAGTCAAATTCACAAAATATCAAATATTACATAAATTCAAACATATAACAGTTTGACTGGAAGACTTCTGAGAAGTCTTCTGGAAGACTTAAATTTAAAGCGGGAAATTAAAATTTAAGCGGGAAACTCAAATTTTATGTGAAAAATGAAATTTTAAATTTCATGAAAGTTAAAAAGTATATCTTATGATCTAAGAAAATACATTAAACCATATTAATTGATATTTTGAAGTTACTTAAAACTTTTGAAAGTTTAAAAATATATCTTAAAGTTACTTAACAAGTTTACAAAAACTAACGTATTAGACTTCCACAGAAGTCTTCTTAGGTTAGCTAGAAATATTAATAAATATAAATATTGGTAAACTCATAAGTAAAACCAATTAAGTTACAAATTTCATTTAGGAACCCAAATATCAACTAATATACATGAATTAACAAAAAAATGTTGAAAAATCTTTATAGTTTTAGAGAAAATTAAACTTTGTTAAACATTGACGTAGATGACTTCCAAAGAAGTCTTCCAGCACACTTACATGGAAGTTGTCAATTAGGTCATTTTTTCAATTGAAAATTTACAAAGGAAAACTTCGAGAGAAGTATACTCTATATTAGACTTCTTTGGAAGTCTTCTTTTGTAAATATTGACTTACTTTTGTTTATAAGAAAATAACAAAAATATTAGAGAAGACCTCCGAGTAAGTCCTCTAGGATAAACATGTTATTTTTGCATATGACCAAATTGTGTCAGAAATTTGACTTTTCCTAGACGACTTATAGCGGAAAAATAAAATTTAAATATTTATTTTTTACTAGATGACTTATATCTAAGTCGTCTCAGATTACTTTGGCAATTAGAATATAACTCAAATATTTAATTTTAACTAGACGACCTACGTATATGTCTTCCGTCAGACGACTTACATGGAAGTCTTCTATGGTATCCAACGTTTAATAAGAATCTCAAAAAAATCTGGAAGACTTCCGTGTAAGTCGTCTGCCGGAAGACTTACATGGAAGTCATCTAGTTAAAATTAAATATAAATTTTATTTTTAAATTGTAAAAGTAACCTAAGATGACTTACATCAACAATGAGAAGACTTTTACCGAGAGTTCAGAAGACTTACATGTAAGTCTTCTCGTTGTAGAAGACTTACACGAAAGTCTTCTAGTGAACAGATCTGGAAAAAAAATTCAAAAATTATTGTTAAATCCAATGAGGTTCATGTTTAGCTTCTCCAAGAACACACACTTCTTAATGAAATATTCAATTATTCTTGACCAATAATCATGAACTTGAGTTACTCTAGTAAGCTTGTAAATTTTGAAATAAAAAAGTTGGGATTTTGGTATGAAATAAAAGAGAAAGTGAAAGGGAAATGGTTTGTGTATGTAAGAAATAAGAACATGAAGATGCTGATGTCAATTTTAGGTGCATTTAGAGCTTGTAATTTTTTTTCAATGTGATTGATGTATTGATGACACTGAAAATGTTGTAAATAAAAGTAGAAGATAAGGAAGATAGAGTAAAACAATTATTATCAGAAAAAATAATGATGGTATTTTTGTGAATAATTCAGTTTTTGGGGTGAATAGGAGAAATAAAAATTTCAAAAGATCATAGATTAATTTTTTTGTTTGACTTTAAGATTTGTTTATTTTTGAAAGAAATCATTTTTCATTTGGTAAATTTATTAGCCGAAATGAGAGTAACTGAGATATAACTAAAATATTATCGTCATTTGTGTCATCCAGTAACATTCATATTATTACCAATACAATTGTGGTAATTTTGAGTTAGAAACTCATAAATGTGATCATCAGAATTTTTATTCACTCAAAATATGTCATATTTTTATATACAAAGTTCCATTCCAATCGATAACTTTAAAAATTAAACTTGTAACTTTCAGTTTCGCTATAATATTCTAAAAAATTGAGGTCGATGTCACATAAAAATAATATTGAAATATACTTTCTGGCGAATAATTATAACTTCCTACCCTATATTCATCTTCTTAAAAGAATTTAAACGTTTGCAATTTGTTTCAGCAATTGGTTACGCAGATCCGGTCAAAATAACGGCAATACCAAGTTAATATTGTATAACTTCGGTCCAAATTTAAATATCGAGCCTATTATTTAACTCTACTTTAAGATATGGGCCAAAAATTAACTGAACCAAAACTATGATAGTGTTTTTTTCGTTATAATGGAACTCAAAGAAAGATAAGTTGTTTAATCTAAGTTGATAACAAGAATCTTTCCACTCTCTGTTTAATAAGATATCAAGAATTGGTCTAACTCGGAATCTGATGTCGCTTGGATTTCGTCATTGTTACATTGGAGATTAACTTTATATACATTTTATAATGCTTTTACGCTTGTTTTAGTATATGATTAAGGCTTTGACTCTCTGTTATGTTATCCGTATGTTGTCATTATCATTAACTCTTGGGCTATAATTAATTACTAGACTTTGACCCGCACATCCGTGCGGGTTTTTGTTTATTTTATAAACGTAAATTTTGATATTATAGTAAACGTTTTGAACATAGAATTTACATTTTATTGTTATATATTGTGTTATTCTATAATCTTATTATTTATCTTTCTTATCCGACATTATTTTATGATAGTGCATTAATTACAATAAAAATAGTTGACTTTTTTGGTAAATATTTTTTATATATAATCTCTCTGTTCTTCGTATTCTGTAATGTGTAATGTTTGTTTTGCTTGAATCCTAGTCTAGTTGTGGAATGCATGTCACAGCTGCTTCTCTGTTTCTTCAACGTTTATAAATCTCTTTCATGTCTCAAACTCTAAACAACACCCTTGAGTTGAGTTTATACTATCTTGTTGTAAGGTAACAAAATCTATGCTCTATTGCAATTTCGTATAGTCCATTGGTTTTAAGCTCTAAAGTTGTTTTTGGCAGATGGATTCAACAAGAAGTATAGTATGTGTAGAAACAGCTTGTGGGTTGTCAACTTCTTCAAGTGATAAGGAACGTTCTGCTTCGATGCGAAAGCTATGTTTCGTTGTGGTGTTATGTATTTTGTTCATGAGCATTGAAGTTGTTGGTGGCATCAAGGCAAATAGTTTGGCTATACTAACAGATGCAGCTCATTTGCTCACTGATGTTGCTGCTTTTGCTATCTCAATGCTCTCCTTGTGGGCAGCTTCTTGGGAAGCCAATCCGAGGCAGAGTTATGGGTTCTTCAGGATTGAGATTTTGGGTGCTCTTGTCTCAATCCAGCTCATTTGGTTACTCACTGGGATCTTGGTCTATGAAGCCATAACTAGACTCATTCAACAGACTAATGATGATGTTGATGGTTTCTTTATGGTTCTTGTTGCTGCTTTTGGTGTAGCTGTAAACATCATAATGATTGTTGTGCTTGGACATGATCATGGCCATTGTCATAGTCATGATCATATTCATAGTCATGAGCATCTTCATGGTCATGGAGATAATGCTGAGCAACTATTGGAGAAATCGAAGGAAAGGAGGAACATCAATGTGCAAGGAGCTTATCTTCATGTTCTTGGAGATTTAATCCAAAGCATTGGAGTAATGATTGGAGGGGGAATGATTTGGTACAACCCTAAGTGGAAAGTAATTGACTTGATCTGCACGTTAGTGTTTTCTATTATTGTTTTAGGGACAACCATTAAGATGCTTCGAAGCATACTTGATGTTCTAATGGAAAGCACACCAAGAGAGATCGATGCAAAGAAGCTTGAAAAAGGATTAATGGAGATTGAGGAAGTGGTGTCTGTTCATGAGCTTCACATTTGGGCAATTACAGTTGGAAAGGCTTTATTTTCTTGTCATGTCAAGATTAAACAAGAAGCTGATGATGCTATGGTTCTTAACAAAGTGATTGATTACATTTGGAGAGAGTATAGTATCAGTCACGTTACCATACAACTCGAGCGTTAAAACAACAAAGCAAGCCCAAGATGGTTGATATCTCTTGTTTTCTGTTATTTTCATGATCAAAATTCAATCTGTTTTTTTTTTTTGCTTTCTCGCGTTCTTTCCTTTACGTTGTTGTTTGATATCTCATTGTTTTTATTTATTTATGGATATGCTTTTTTTATTATTGTCTTAAGAATGGCAGCTAAAAGGACATGAGTTACTCTAAAAGAATCTGACTGATTAGGGTTTTATCTTAGAAAATAGGCATACCAAAAAGAGTGGGGGTATGTTTTTAATGAGAGCAAAGTAGCCATAGCTCGTGTGTGACACTAGCAACCATATCAAAGTACACACTTGATAACAAAAAAAAAAGAAAGAGATTCAAACTTTATTTGGAGCTTTAGTATAGTTGATAAGGTTTCTAAGGTCTTCGTTAACTATACAAAGGGTGACTCTTTGTTGAGGATTTTGTGATACTGGATAGGAGTTTACTCACTAGGACCGAGACTGTAGACAAGACTGGGACTTTAATAGTACAACACTTTTAATGCCGTAGAAGCCAAGGTATTAAATAGGAGATAAGATTCTTAGTGTTATAGTATATATAGAGTCAAGTCTCTTTTTCTTATTTTTAATCAAGATATTAGACAAAAGCCACAAAAGCAGCACTTAAGAGACCTGAATTATATTCAAGCTTTTAATTGGGTTGAAATCATTAGAACATGATGGAGGCTTCCCAATTTATGTATAATGATGTAGCTTTTTGAGCCTTGGTGTGGTTGTAAGATTAAACTTTTATGATTTTCATTATGAAATCTGTCAAAAACTATATTCTAGATTTAGATTAATTTGACTTTAATATTTTTTAGTGAATAAACAAGAAACACTAATCTTTATCCATGCTTGGTTAGGTAAGGATGAAACTCCACCAATTGATTTTCTCTATCCTTAATCTTCCACCTTTAAGATTCCTTTGATGGAGAAAAATAAAATATGTCATTAGCTCTTTAATATTGTTTTTTCACGTTAGAAACCACAAAAGGAGAGGATGTGGCTTATTTATATTTTACTAATAGTTGTGATGGTAGTGATTGTGATTGTTCACAATAATTACCATAGCCACTTAATCCCTTTCATATATAACACCATTCATATGTATATATAGCATCTTTATGTAGCAAATATATTATTTAATTATTTAATATTTACTAACTACAAATGCTATATACAATAGATAAAAAAATAGATATAGACATTTATACTAAATGTTAAGGATATAGAGTTATCAATACATCCGAATTCTAATGATTTAATGAAAACCAATCGATCACGGATATTAGAAACCATAACATTAATATAAAATTGATATTTATATTGAACCAATAGATACATATGTCATATAAGTATATAAAGTATTTTTACGCACATTCTTCCACTTGACCTTTATGTCGTCTTAAGAGTTCAATAACTTTAATGTGCACTTTCCATCAAGTTCACTTGATCTTTACTAAAATTAAAACTAATTGAATCATGGCGGTTGTATATCATTTAACCTTCATAGTCCCTCCATGTATCACAAACCAATTTTAACTTTATATTATCCTTGCATGAGAATAACTTTTATTCTCAAAACTTTACTATATGTTATCTTTGAACCTTAAGTGTATACATATCTACTAAATCAAAAGCTTAACTTTAACTGAATTTCTAAGTGTCAGAAACTTAATAAACATTCCATAACTACAATAGCAAGCTTTTATCTATAATACCATATGCTCTTAATGACCATTGAACGCGTTGGATGGTAAACCTTTATTTTACGGATCCACTATCATTATATTCTTTCTTAATTAGACAAATACTTTAACTTAATTTGCTTATCACAATTCCTATACTTGACATCCTTTCAAAAGAACACAGCTGTGAAATAATTACCATAAACTCTCAGCGGCTTGGCTATAATTAATGTCGACAATCCAAATCTCTGAGATAAATTTTTGCAGCCACTATTCATGAACTGTAGCCTCAAAGCATGCCACAATTCAGCCTTTATAGTGGAAATATCAATGACAGACTGTTTCCACTTTCTTGTATATTGCTCTCTCAATTAGTAAGAAATAGGCAAAACATTTATTTTTACCATCAGTGCATCCACATAATCTGAACCTGAGTATTCAGTGACCTTTAACTGATTGGAACTCTTTTTCGTTGGTGCATTGCAAGTACCAAATGACCTTTCTTACAGCGCTCCAGTGGTTCATTCCTAGAGTACTTTCATTTCAGCCCAAGTTTCCAATATCAAAACTGACATCAAGCTGAATACATGTCCGATATAGCTCAAACTCCCAACCACTAGTGTCTAAGGAAAACTTCTATTTCTTTACGCTCCAATTCATTCTTAAAATATTAAATTTTACTAAACCTCCCCTTCTGAATTAAATCTATTCATATGGAGCATATATATATATATCTTTCTAAGATCTTACTGATATATCCTTTTCGAGACAAACTCAATAGTCCTTGTGATCTATCTCAAAAGATTTCTATTCTGATCACATAAGATGCCTCACCCATATCCTTCAGTTCAAAATTCTTAGACATATATTACTTTGCATCATGTAACATGCCTATGTTATTTGCACTAGGCATAATTACATCAACCTATAACACTAACATCAAATATGTGCTCCCACTAGCCTTAATGTAGATACATAAATCAACAATCATCTCTAAAACACCATATAACGTGATCGTATCATTAAATTTCAAATACCATTGTTTAGAAGTTTGTTTTAGTCTATATATTGACTTTCTCAACTTACACACCATATTTTCTTTAAATGTGGCCATGAAACCTTCATATTGGTCTATATATACTTCCTCTTCAACCTCTTCATTCAAAAAGAGGTTAAACATCCTTCTGCTGAAACTCAAGATCATAATGATCCCCCAAAGTCAAAATAATTCTAAGAGAATTCTTTCTTGAAACTCGAGAATATATCTCTTTATATAGTTTATGTCATTTTTTCGGTGAAAAAATTAGCAACAAAGCGAGCCTTATATCTTTCAAAGTTACCTTTCAAGTCGTGTTTAGTCTAAAGATCCATTTACAACCAACGATATTGAAACCATCAAGCAAATCTACTAAGTACCAAAGTTTGTTATTACTCAAAGATTTTATCACGTCTTTGTGGCATCATACATTTTTTAGAATTGTCACTTTCCATGGTCTTTTGGACTAGATTGGGTGTTCATCAATGTTTAAGCCACATTCACTTTCAATAGCAACCACATAGTCAATTAATATGACATATTTAATTTCCCTTTCATATCGCTTTAAAGTTACTTATGGTTCACTATTCTCTACTTAAATTGTGACAGGTTAAATTGTGACAGGTTCATCAATGTTTAAGTCACATTCACTTTTAGGATAGCCAATAAAAAATCTATTTGACAGTCCTAGGATCAATTTTATTTTTATGTGGGTTATATAACCTTATTTCTACTGGGCAACTCCATACACACATATGCGTTAAACTAGTTTCATTCCCGTCCATAGTTCGTAAATGATCTTAGGAACTGCCTTACTAAGAACCCGGTTCAGCACATATGTTGCAGTTCTCAATGTATATATCCACAACAAAAGGGATAAAGATTAAGTTCTTAACATGCTCCGAACCTGCCTCCACGAATTATATATTTCTCCTTCTCTGCTCTGCTTAGCCTCACCAACTCTTACAGTACCCAAAAGCTTTTTTTCTTACCATTTTTTTCAACAACACCTTTGTTTCTTCTCTATTCAATACTCAATAGCTACTAGAGAGTCACTGCTCTATATAAAGCGAACAATTACAAGTCCAGAAAGCCTCAGCATCATAAGATAATCCATGAGTTTCCTCTTCTACTTCTTAGCATTTATTGTTATACCCATCATTACAATTTACATAACAAAACAAATCTCTCAAGGTTTCAAGGACATACCAACCCTTGTGTATTTATCTCTTACTTAATTTAGAAAGCTTTCACTATCTTTCTCTAATCTTCTTTTTTTCTCTTGTATCATTTACTCTCTTTTTTTTCTAACAAATCAAATACATTTCCCTCAATTCTTTTCTTGTTTATTTTACAAAACACAATAACAATTCTGCAATCTTTACCTAATTTGTTTGTCTTTGTTATAGTTTCTTGATAGAAAAGTGGGTGTGAAAAGCCCAGAATTTCAAGGATTTGCAGAAGCTCAAAGATTTTCCTTCAAAGAAAAAGAAAAAGAAAGCTTGCAAGATACAGTGCCATTTCTACAAATGCTGCAAAGTGAAGAAACGAGCTTTTTAAGGCTATTGTCTTTTCAAAACCTTAAATATCGTTATGAAGGTGAAAGCTTTCTTTCACACGAGGGTTATCCACAATTCTATCAGAATCCGTGCTCAGCATCATCCGTGGAAGGACCAATCAAAGTTTTGTCAAGGAAAGAACTCCCTTTTAGATGAGGAGACATGATACTCCCTTCTGCCTCATCACCACCACACACCGCAAGTTAAAGACGCATGTTGTTGACAGATGTGAAAATAAATAGATTTACATAATAGATTAGCAATAAGAAAAACACTGAGATTTAATGTGGTTCACCCCCAGGGCTATGTCCACAGGTAAAGAGAGTACTATATTGATGGATGCGAGTTTTTTAGTACAATTTGTGCTACAAAATAGGGTAAAACTTTAAAGATATATTTAAAAAGCGCTTGATTTTTTTTTCATTTTCTCAGATTTGGCAAGAAGCGCTCGTTCCGTGCCCATGGAGCACCCGATCCCTGCTAGAGAGAGTCTGTTCCGTGCACATGGAACGCCCGATCCCTGCCAGAGAGCGTTTGATCCCTGCCAGAGAGTGTCCGATCCCCTTTGACCCAGCGATATAGGCCAACTCGCAAATTCAAGGCATAATTCAAAAAATCTCCACCTTGACTGAATCCTCCATAATTAGATGTACCATAACACGCTTCTCCGTGCTCAGAATACAGATGTACTTGACTCTATCTTTGCCTCATATTTTTATTTAAACTCAGATGTCAAATGTCCCATCGGACCATATGCTCCTAGAGCCAGATGCCCTCACTTGGGCCATATGCTCTTTCGAGCTAAATGGCCCTTAGAGCCAGATGTCCATCACGGTCAGATATAACAACTTGAGATATTGAGAAAGTCAAGAAAATGCTTAAATTTGATGTGATGAGCCGGCTTAGTGAACATATTTGTAGGATTATCAATTGTTCCTACCTTCTTCACTTCAAATCTTTTCTCATCTCTCATAAAATGGTATCTTACATCGATATACTTGGTTCTCTCCTAATGAACCTGATCATTGGCTAAATAGATAACACCTAAGCTATCAAAACAAAGTAACATGATCATGGTGAAGACTAAGATCGCTGACCAAATCACTCAACCATATAACCTCCTTAGTAGCTTAAGTTAGTGCCATATACTCTTTCTCAATAGTAGACAAAGTCATTGTCGAATGCAAAGTCGCTTTCCAGCTCACAACATAACCACCCAATGTAAATACATAACCAGTCATAGACCTCATGTTACCCACATTTTCTGCATAATCAAAATCAAAATACTTTGTAACCCGTCTCGGATGCTTGTCTCCATAGAAAAGTCAAACACTAGATGTACCTTAAGGTACCAGAAAATCTTCTTCACAACCATCAAGAGCTTCTTGCGTGCTCGAACAATAAATTTTCACCGCACTGACTGCATGTGCAAGATCTGGTCTTGTACACTCCATAACATATATCAGACTTTCTATAGTGCTAGCACAACGAACTCGTGACTTATAATAAGTTTCCCCTTCAGACTTTTTATCACTCATAGTAGGATGAAAATTCGCAGCACATAGAGTATCGGTAGGCTTTGCAGTAAGCATCCCAAACATTGTCAGAACCTTCTTAATGAAGGCTTTTTGTGACAAGTATAACTTCTTCTCCGTCTTATCCCTGAAGATCTCCATTTCTAAAATATTCCTCGCATCATTCAAATCCTTCATCTCAAACTCATAACTCAGTAGCTCTTTCAGTTTCTGAACATCACACATCTTCTTGGCAGCTATAAGCATGTCATCTACATACAACACCAGGTAGAAATACGAACCATCCTCCCAGCTTCTCATGTAAAAACAATAGTCATATAGACTCATGTCGTAGCCCAACTTGACAATATAGATGTCAAACTTCATGTACCACTGTCTATGAGACTTCTTAAGTCCATATATGCCTTTTAAACTTGCAGACATGATCTTCCTTACCAGGAACTAGGAAGCCATGAAGTTGAGTCATATAGATCTCCTCCACAAGCTCTCCATGAAGAAAAGCAGTCTTCACATCAAGTTGCTCCAACTCCATATCTTGATGTGCTATTATTGCTAATAACTCTCTGATAGAAGTGTGTCTAACCACAAGTGAGAATATATATAATGTAGTCCACACCCTCTCTTTGACTAAAACCTCTAGCAACAACCTGAGATTTATACTTAACTCCCTCTTCCGGTGATTGATCATCTTTTATCTTGTAAATATACTTGCAAGTCATAACATTTCTCCCAGGTGGTTATGTGACTAGATCCTATGTATGATTCTTATCATGAGATTCCATTTCATCTCCCATTGCAGCAAAACATTTCTCAGATGCATAAATTGAAATAACTTCTATGTAAGTAGATGGCTCGTAAGTATCCACTTCCTCTGCAACATGTAGTGCATAACCCACCATATCATCAAATTAATATCTCTCTATTTCCCTGGCATTAGCTCTCCTTATTCTATAGCAATATTGTGTTTTCAGACTCAACACGTTGATTTCCATAATTAGATGACTTTTGTTGCTCATCTGGAAATGATCACTCGATCCTTCTCGGGCATCGATCGATCGATCTGGCTTCTGCGATCGTCGGATCCTATGTTTGGTGCGGATTGATCGATCCCTGACACTGGATCGGCCGATCCTCGACAGTCCGACTGCACTTCCTGCGGCTCCACTTGCTTGTCAAAATCCTTCTGCTCTGCTTCTGAAATGGACTTAGTTGAAACTATGAACATAGAACTCTCATCAACACACTACATTTCTTCTAATTATGACTTGTTTCCTTGATGGAGACCAAAATCTGTATCCTTTGATGCAATCTCCATAGTCTATAAATACTCCCTTCTTTGCTTTTGGTTTCAGCTTCCCTTCATCAACATGATAGTAAATTGTACAACCAAAAAATCTCAGAATAGAATAATCAGCAGACATGCCTAACCACACCTCATAAGGTATTTGACACTCAATGCATGTATGTGGTCCCATATTTATCAAATAACAATCTGTATTTACTGCCTCAGCCCAAAACTTTTTCTTCAAACCAGCATTTGAATGCATGCACATCGCTCTATCTAGCAAAGTGTAGTTTATTCTTTGTGCTACACCATCCTGATGTGATGTAAACATGATTGTATTAGCCTCAAAATCCATGCATCCTTACAAAAATGATTGAACTCTTAATGATCATAATGTCCAACCATTATCAATATGAAGCCTCTTTATCTTCTTCTCAGTTTGATTCTCCACTAGTACCTTTCACTCCTTAAAGTTGTTAAAATCTTCACTTTTGTGCTTCATGAATGTAATCCATTTCTTCATTGAATAGTCATTAATCATCGACACAAAATACATGTGACCCTTCAGCGACTCCACCTTCGAGGGACGACAACAATCTGAATGAATATAATCCCTTGTTCTTTTGTCTTATGAAAAACCTTATGAAAATTCTTTATATGTATCTTTCCAAACATACAATGCTCATAGAACTAAGAATCTTGGTCTTATGACCAAAAAGAAGATCATGCTTCGACATAATCTACATCCTATGCTCACCCATAGGCCTGGGCTTAATATACTGAAGCCGAAGTCCATAGTGTAACCCGCACCGAAGTATCGGTTTTGGATCGGTAGCGGACCCAAAGAAAATACCGATTGGACTTTAAAGCCCATATATTTTGGTTATGGTCCGGTCCGGTTTCAAACCGAGATCAAGACAAGGTAACCGAAACATACCGATCATTTATATATTTCTCTTACATATACATACATTCATTTATACCGATATAGAAACTCATCCGTCTCTTCTCTTTCACGCGTGAGGCGAGCGGCGTGAGGCGTGATTTACACAAATTTTCTTTTGCTGTTGTGTTTAAAACTTGTGTTTTAGTTGTTTTGGTGTGTTTGAACTCAGTTTGTTTCAATGGAAATTTCGGATGTTTGGTTAAGTTTGGTATATTTCGGTTTGTTTGGTTATTTTTAATTGACTATGGTTGTTAAAAACCGAAACCACACCGGAACCGTAGTGTTATCGGTTGGTAGTGGATTTTGTTTCCTTCAACCGCACCGATCCGAAACCGATTGATTCCGAACCGAAACCATTATTCATTATAGAAAATACCGATTGGTACTTGTGCTCTGTGAACCGATAGTCCGAACAACCGATTCAACCGAACCGAAACCGAACGGGACACCGAAGTCCCAGGCCTACTCACCCATATGTCCAAGTCTCATATGCCATACCTTTTCCATATCTTCCTTGTGAACCTCTTGAGATGCAACATTTTCTGAACCTGAAACCATAGAACCTTCTAGTAAATACAATGTATCGTGAATAAAACCTATGAGAATCATAGATGAATCCATATAGACTCTCAGAACCCCCATCTCCCTCTGAATACTTGAAACCTCTGCTATCCAAAAGACTAAATGAGATCAAGTTCTTGGACAAAGATGGAACATGTTTAACTCTAGTTAGTGTGCAGATTCTATCATCATGTGTCACGAGCTTAATAGAACTGATTTTTGCAATAATGCAAGGAAAGTCATTCGCCATATTGATCTTGCCATCAATCACTTCCTTATACTATGTGAACAATTTCCTCCTTGGACACATATGATAAGATGTGATTGTGCACATGATCCACACATCTATATAATGTGTTTTTCCATGAGCAACCACCGCAATATCTTTATTAGAGTTAGCCTCATTCTCGGCTACACCAACTTGCTTCTTCTTAGGGTAATCATATTTCCCATGCCCTTTATCTTTGTAGTAATTGTAAATATCATTTGGCTTACGAGCCTTTGGAAATCGGATTGTCCTAAGAAGAAGTAGCAAGTTAGTTTCGCTGATGTAGCCAAGAATGAGTCTAAGTCTGATGAAGATATTGTGCTGGTTGCTCATGTATTGCGCTGGTTTCTCATGGAAAAAACACATTCTATAGATATGTGGGTCTTGTACACAAGTGCTTCCAATCATATGTGTCCAATGAGGGAATGGTTCTCCTAGTATGCGGAAGTGAATGATGACAAGATCAAGATGGCGAATGACTTTTCTTGCGATATTGCAGAAATTGGTTATATTAAGCTCATGAAACATGATGATAGAATCTGCTCATTGACTGGAGTTAGACATGTTCCATCCATGTCCAAGAACTTGATATCAGTTAGTCTTTTGGATAGCAGAGGTTTCAATTATTCTGGTGGAGATGAGGTTATGAGTGTCTACATAGGTTCAGATGTGAGTCTCAGAGGTTTTATTCATGGTACACTTTATTTACTGGAAGGTTCTATGGTTTCAGGTTCAACAAATGTTGCATCTTCAGAGGTTCGCAAGGAAGATATGGACAAGTTGTGGCATATGAGACTTGGATATATGAGTGAGCATGGGATGCATATTCTGTCAAAGCAGGATTTTCTTTGTGGTCATAAGACCAAGAATCTTAAGTTCTATGAGCATTGTGTGTTTGAGAAGTTACATAGAAAGAAGTTTCCTAAGGTTGTTCATAACATAAAAAGAACACTAGATTATATCCATTCAGATTGTTGGGGTCCCTCCAAGGTGGAGTTGCTGAAGGGTCATAAGTATTTTGCGTCGATAATTGATGACTATTCAAGAAAGATTTGGATTACATTCTTGAAGCACAAAAATGAAATTTTCAACAGCTTTAAGGAGTGAAAGATACTGGTGAGAATAAAACAGAGAAAAAGATAAAAAAGCTTCGTATTGATAATGGTCTGGATTTTGTTCATTAGAGTTCAATTATTTTTGTAAGATGCAGGGATTGTGAGGCATCACACAATCAGCCGAAACCAAAAGCCGATGAAATGTGCCAGAAGTTGGAATATGAGCCCGATTCATGGCACAAAACACCAAAAAGCCACCAGTGAATAAAATGTTCTGAAAAATGAATATTTATCACTAATGAGCTTTAAAATGATCATAAAATAAAAAAGCACTCATGTGAAGATGTCATGTAACTCGACAACAGGTAAAGCTCGTTTAGAGTTATTTATGCCAATACTATTTGGAAGCAAGGGTTGAATTGATCGGCGGAACAAGAGAGCTCTGACTCGAGTAGAGGGAAACATCGAAATCCAAGATCTGTGGCTTGGTTACATGCGACTAATGAGCTATAAGTTGGCCCATTTAGTTGGGTTTTTAACATTAGCCTAACCTATAAAACATCTTTTTCCTTTTTTTTGATAAGAATGTCTTCTCTTCTTTTCTTATACATAGAAGATGAATATAACAATGAAATGTAATGGTCTTATACATTCATTAGTTAGGATCTAATGACGTTTTATATAATAGTACATAAGTGAATATAACATTTTCATAATGTTGGTGGAAGATGGAAGCGACTAAACCTAAGAAACAAAGATGATCAGATTTTTAAAGGGACAATGGAGCCTCTTAGATGTTTATCTATCGTCTATTTGGTTGGACCACCTTCACCTTTCTATTCATTGCATCTTTCATGTGTAACTAGCCCGGTCCTTCCATAAGGCAGCTAAAGCATGGGATTTAGGCCACATTCAGATATATAAATCAGAAGGCCACATATCTAACGTTTATTTTAGTGCAGTGACCATGGAACGTGTCTCATTTCAAAAAGAAACAATAGATAAACTGCTTTTAAAAAACAATAGATCAACCACTTATTTTTATTTTATATTATTAATCTTCATCTTTTAATTTATTCTAGTTATTTTATTCAATAATTTTAAAATTAGTTACTATTTTATTTTCAGCGAACGCGTTCATTATCTATATTATCCTAGTAATATCACACTGTGTAACCAAATCTTCAATATCGAAACCTATACTAGCAAATAATATATCTAAAGTTTAAAAATAACTAAATCGTGATTGAAGTTGATGGATTCTCGTATCTCAATTAATGATTGACATGGTAAACTTCATTTACTTGATTTTAGACTTTTAGTTATCAGAATTTTAGTCAACCAAAGATGCTAACTTATAAACTTTGTTTATGAACTGAGAATATTCAAATATTTCAGCCATGATCGATATTTTCTCATAATTTCAATATCAAATAATCTACGAATTTGGCCGGATCCAACTCCATCACTAGATATAATAATGTCTAATATTATGACATTGCGCATGCAGTGCCGTGCCAAGCTATTTGGGGGCCTGAGGCAAAAACAAAATATAAATTTAAATTTTTTGTTACTCATTATTTTAGTGAATTATTTTTATATTTTAATTTTTTAGTTAAATAGCATAAAACTGTTAAAAATAATTCTGTCATACTGTCAAACATTTTATAATAAAAATATTAAAAAATCTTAAGTTAAATTCATATTATTTTTTAAATTACAATTTAAATTTTTTATTTGATCAAATGTTGAAGTATATTTTCTTATCTAGTCAATACTATGACAAGACTTTAAAATGTTTAAGACATAATTTTAAAAAAAGTTGTATAATATATTGAAAATAATAATGCAGTCATATAACCAATATGTAGACAAAGTCTGGATTCTTTTCGTATATAAATACAAATTTATCTATAAACTGAAAGTAGAATTGAATTTCATGAAAATGAATTACACAAAATATAGGATAAGTTAATCAAACGTTGACAAAATTAATTTAAGAAAATAATTATAGCTATTAAACTAAAGAGTTTTAGAATAGGGGGACCCCAAAAAATATTGTATTAGTTAGCGGCCCAAGACCAATGCCTTTTTGAATATGATGTAGGCACGGCTCTGTGCGCTTGTAATGTACACATGTACGTGTGGTTAAACTATGGAAACATCCAATGAATCATGTGTATATATAGCTAGAGGGTAGGATCATGAGGAGTTGAGTTCTGCAGCCATTGCAGAGGCCACATATATGTTGGAGTGTATGCAGATGTATTGCCAGATTCACATATGTAATAACAACAAGAAAAATAGTAAATGTGAAACTTCTAAGAACAACATTATTAGGAGTCTCTAATAGAAGTTCTCAAAACACAATAAGTTATGAAGTATTATAAATTGTAGTGTTAACTATTTCAAAATTATGAGAAGGGTTCTAATGATTTTAAAATACTCTTAATTATATATTAATATGTATATGTATATATACACTTATATTTATACTGAAAATCCTTTGTTAAGAAATTTCCATTGGCCATGCTCTAACATGTGTTAATGCAAAAGAATATTTTGATATATACAATAAAAAGAAAAGTTCCATGAAATTGAGTCTTTCAATGTTGGTCTTAAATCCAACTTCATTATGTTTCTTCGAATACCGGTTTTAAGATTCTAAGTAAAGTTTTCTACGTGTCTTTTTCTCATTTGCAACATCTATCTTCTGTTATGGTTTAGTTTGCTTTCTTGCCATCAAACTCGTCCTCGGTTATAATCGTCTAAGCTTTTTGGGCCTTTAATTTAATAGAAGAGTTTGGTTTTAAAAGAAAGTTTCATGAATTTGAAAATAAGAATTAAGACATCCAATTTCGCATAAAATTGAATATTTCCTCTCAACTAACTTAGGTTTGATTCCTCTGTCCATGTAGCCCTCTCCCCCATTCAAAACCTACCCCGCCTTCATATACTTTGCATTGTATATATATTTCAATGGCATCTGTGTACTCCTTATTTTCTTAGGCTATGAATGTTTTAAGTGAACTTGGGATACGCATACAGCAGGATACATTTTGGTCTCCATTCATGCTTAAGTTTTAATTTTTTTTTGTTACCCAAAAAATTAATAAAACAACAGTAAGAGCTGTCCAAGTTGTATGCAAAACTTATAGACCACTGGCTAAATCAAAAAGCATGTTACCAGGTGAGATATGTGTCGTTTAGTATAAGATTTTTGTTTTTTAATTTCAAAAAATTAAGTTTATCAGTTTATAGATCTAGGTTTAAATGTTTTTTAAGAATAATTTTATTGCTTTTAATTATTAATTGTAGAGAACAATACAAATACAACAATTAATATTTTATATATAGTACACAAACTAAATTTTAAATTTGTATTATTTATTAATAATATTAATTTTGCTAAAAAGTTCTATTTATCAAATAAGTTATATCTAATTTATTCGTCCCGTTCCACTCAATATACTATATTCAAAACCTATTTTGAACCGCTTATTTTAGATGAACCACAATTGTTCCGCGGTATGCGTTTCTTTTATACAAATTGCAGTTAAATCGTATTGCAATATCCAATTCACTTACTTCACACCGTTCAATATGTTGTTACCATTTGGAGCCTTAATTTTCTAAATTTGAAGCCTTAGTTTATTCTAAGGACAATTAATAACATCTACACAGCACCAAATGTATTAAATTTTACTATGTATACTCATTGTGTGTGTGCGAACTCTAACGGTGGGAGACTATCATGAGATGAAGTCAAGTCAGAACTAAAACTATTGTCCTAACCTTAAATTTATCGGTTTGCTTTTTTAGAAATTTGATATATTAAACTTCTTGTTGTTCCATCCAATTGACATATATTTTGGGTTTAATAGATTATGATATTACGTAAGAATTGATAGATCATAGTTTTTATAGACCATGATAGAAATTTTATTTTATAATATATTATTATATGTTTGGAGTTTTTCTAGAGTTTTGCAGGTTAAATTATGTTTTAGAATACTTTGAAGATTTTGGAATTATTTAGAGCTTGAAGATAAATTATGTTGAAATGACCAAGTTGAACTGACGTGTTTTTAATGGTGTTCATTGACATTCACATTTGTCTCTTTACAAGTTAAAACAACGTGAGAATAATGAAATTTCAAAAAATTATAGAAAGACCCAGAATTTTCAGTATTTACAAAAGTGTCCAAATCTTGTTTTACCTATATATTATCTATCTTAAGCCATTTTTAGACTATGCTTTATAGGTTTTACATTAGTTTTGGAGAGAAAGTCAAAACTCCTTCAGAGATTGATTGGAACTCATGTTTTATTCATATCTTTATGTTTTTTATTCAGAAAAAGTGTCGATCGACACCATTAAACACACTTTGGTTCAACTTGGCTTTTTTAGAATCATTTCTCTTCAAGCTGAATATAGTTCTAGAATCTCCAAATTTCTCCAAAATGTACTTAAACATGAAAAGATTCTAAAAATGACTTCAAACATCTAATATATACTCCAAAAAATTACTTATATTATGGTTAAAACCCATAAAGACCATGATATATTAACTCTCCCAGATTATCATTTGCTTACTCTCAAGCAAAACATAGAACAAATTATGGATGAAGTTTGAAAACACAAGAAATTAATTACTCTTTAGAACACACACTTTCACCACTACCTGTTGCAAGCCACATCAAATAACATTAACTTTTGAAAGTACTTCCATGTACTCGAGCTCAACTTAGAACCAAACCGTTCAGCCCACAACTCACAAGATACCATATAAATTCACCTCCACTGACTTCATTTAAGAATTTAAAGGGCAATCTCGTAGATGGGATATCGATCAAATGACACATAAACTTTTACCCATTTAAGTTTCTGATCACCAATACAGTCTTGCTCTGGTTTCTTTCTCTTTTCTTTTCTCACTTCTCTAAATAGATTATTTCTTTTCTTCTTTTTTCATGCTCCAATGTGTACGCTAATAATGGGGCCATAAGAAATTTATATGCCCCTTCACTATTCAGAAAATCATCTCAATCTTTTATTTTCTCATTTTTAGATGTTGAAGGGAATAGAGAAGGGAACCACACTCACGCAGACATGTCTTTTCAGACCCGAACGATGAATTTGATCCAGTGTATACCAAGCTCCAAGATAAAAAAAAAATTGAAGTTGATGAATATTGGAGGCCAGGTTTGGATCCTTTAAACACTCTCACAACGTGGTTGTTATTGGCAGATTGATCCAATTTGGCTTTTCCATGTAATACAATCTGCAATCGATAACTCAAATAATGGTGCTGGGTAAACAATTAGAGGATTAGTTCCAAGAAAAGCTCATTGCTCCCAACTATCTCTATTTTGACTCAATAAAAAGACTAACCTGACGCTCAAAATAGAACACAGTGTCAGTAACTAAGAATCATGTATAGTAATTCTATATCCAAATGAACCGATATTGAGTAAAAGCTATAATGTTGTACATAACGTTCACTAGGTTCCATCTTCTTTTCAGTCTAAAATTCTTAATAATTGTATCAAAATTGGGTAGTCAAATTGTTTCATATATATGAAATATTCTTGGTAGTCATGGGCAATCGGGGGACGATCGAGCTTTAGTACGGGTTCAATCGGGTTTTCATTTTATGAATTTCAGCCCAATTTCGATATTGTAAAAGTTCAGTTTAATTTCGGTTCGAATCCGGTTTAGATTTACTAACCGTTCCAAGAGCTGGTTGAACCCGATATAATTTTAGGTTTTTGGATCTTAATCAGATTGCCGATACTAAAACATTGATTTCTACTCAAATAGATCTGAAACCAAAAAAAAATAGATACATACCTTTTTTGTTTAAACTTGTTCAATACAATTTTTTTTTGTAAAGGTAAACTTGTTCAAAACGAAATCATAGTACTTAATAAGACATTGAAGTTGTTTGGTTCAAGATGCAATCATACTCCTTCCGTTTCATATTAAGTGTCGTTTTAGAGAAGTTTTTTTGTTATAAAATAAGTGTCGTTTTCGACTTTCGATGCAAAATTTATTAATTTTATGCTGCAGTTTATTTTTCTATTGGTTGAAATATGGTTAGGTGTATAGGTAATTGTGTTTTTATATAGAAAATATGCAAAATTAATTGTTTTCTTAATCCGTGTGCAAAAACCTAAAGTGACACTTATAATGAAACCGAGGGAGTAATATTTATCATTGTTTTCAGGAGAACAAAGCTTTGAATAAATGTGATGAGTCATTATTAATGAGCACATAAGAGTACAAGAAATAAAGCGCACTGATCGACTTGAAAACTTAAGTAAAATTATAGTGTAGTTAGCCCGACTAAACTATCTAGAGCATGATGAAGATTTAAAATATAGTTTCTGTCGAATATTATAAAAATTTAAAAATGAAAAACGAATCGAATAGTACAATTTTAATTTTGTATACATCTCACTATTAACCGACATCACGTTAACATTGCGACATAATACACATCTTATTCTAGAACTAGACATGTAGCATTCACATGACTCCTCCCAATAAAATTTAAGCTCCTTTAAGTTTCTTTTCACGTAAAGTCACGTTAAATCTTACCGTTATTTACGTACGTGGTGAGTGGTCCTGAAAGAGACGAAGCACCATGCATTCATGTCTCTCGGGCTAATTTCCGCTTAACCAAGGAAGAAAAATACGTAATTCTTAATTTATTCAACAAAGGTTAAAGTTCATGTTCTATATATTTTTTTAAAAATAATTAAAGAGTAGGTGAAACAACATTGATCAAATATGGTCCAAACTCTCATCTCACACCACTTAATTGAGTGGTCACAAAATTTCAGGCGACAAACTTTTATGTTTTTAGTTTATTTGATGGTTATTCACCAAAGACTAAATAAACATAGAGGAATAACTTAGAATAGAGCTAAAATTTTATTAAAATAGTTTTTAAAGAGAAAAATAATCAAAATAAATTTTATTAAATGGTGTAAATATATATTTATACTTCTTAGGTTAACTAATCTAGACTTAGGGTTAGAGTTATGGGGTGAAGTTTTGAAGATGAAGTTTAAAATTAAAAAAAAAGTAAAAAGATATTAAAATTTTCAAAATAAAAAAATCTATTTGATCATTTTTTCTCTTTAAGGTCTATTTTTATGACAAAAACTTCAAAAAATATCTATTTGAAATATTTGCCCATGAACATATCACTGTTATGCATATTAATTTATATTAAGTATAATGCATACTCGCCCATTTTTTTTTAGTTCATGATACACCCCAAAAAGTAATCACATTTTTAACTTAAAAATAGAAAAAAAAAATCTTCTTCTTCATTTCAACTCTCTCTCTCTCTCTCTCTCTCTCTCTCTCTCTCTCTCTCTCTCTGAACAGCCATAAATCCTTCTCTAAAACTCCCATTAAATCACGTTAGTCATTTACTATCCTCTCAATAATCATATATGTTAGTTTGTATATGTGTTAAGTTAGAACTGATGTAGTAAATGTGAAACTTCTAAGAACACCATTATTAGGAGTCTCTAATAGAAGTTCTCAAAACACAATAAGTTATGAAGTATTATAAATTGTAGTGTTAACTATTTCAAAATTATGAGAAGGGTTCTAATGATTTTAAAATACTCTTAATTATATATTAATATGTATATGTATATATACACTTATATTTATACTGAAAATCCTTTGTTAAGAAATTTCCATTGGCCATGCTCTAACATGTGTTAATGCAAAAGAATATTTTGATATATACAATAAAAAGAAAAGTTCCATGAAATTGAGTCTTTCAATGTTGGTCTTAAATCCAACTTCATTATGTTTCTTCGAATACCGGTTTTAAGATTCTAAGTGAAGTTTTCTACGTGTCTTTTTCTCATTTGCAACATCTATCTTCTGTTATGGTTTAGTTTGCTTTCTTGCCATCAAACTCGTCCTCGGTTATAATCGTCTAAGCTTTTTGGGCCTTTAATTTAATAGAAGAGTTTGGTTTTAAAAGAAAGTTTCATGAATTTGAAAATAAGAATTAAGACATCCAATTTCGCATAAAATTGAATATTTCCTCTCAACTAACTTAGGTTTGATTCCTCTGTCCATGTAGCCCTCTCCCCCATTCAAAACCTACCCCGCCTTCATATACTTTGCATTGTATATATATTTCAATGGCATCTGTGTACTCCTTATTTTCTTAGGCTATGAATGTTTTAAGTGAACTTGGGATACGCATACAGCAGGATACATTTTGGTCTCCATTCATGCTTAAGTTTTAATTTTTTTTTGTTACCCAAAAAATTAATAAAACAACAGTAAGAGCTGTCCAAGTTGTATGCAAAACTTATAGACCACTGGCTAAATCAAAAAGCATGTTACCAGGTGAGATATGTGTCGTTTAGTATAAGATTTTTGTTTTTTAAATTCAAAAAATTAAGTTTATCAGTTTATAGATCTAGGTTTAAATGTTTTTTAAGAATAATTTTATTGCTTTTAATTATTAATTGTAGAGAACAATACAAATACAACAATTAATATTTTATATATAGTACACAAACTAAATTTTAAATTTGTATTATTTATTAATAATATTAATTTTGCTAAAAAGTTGTATTTATCAAATAAGTTATATCTAATTTATTCGTCTCGTTCCACTCAATATACTATATTCAAAACCTATTTTGAACCGCTTATTTTAGATGAACCACAATTGTTCCGCGGTATGCGTTTCTTTTATACAAATTGCAGTTAAATCGTATTGCAATATCCAATTCACTTACTTCACACCGTTCAATATGTTGTTACCATTTGGAGCCTTAATTTTTCTAAATTTGAAGCCTTAGTTTATTCTAAGGACAATTAATAACATCTACACAGCACCAAATGTATTAAATTTTACTATGTATACTCATTGTGTCTGTGCGAACTCTAACGGTGGGAGACTATCATGAGATGAAGTCAAGTCAGAACTAAAACTATTGTCCTAACCTTAAATTTATCGGTTTGCTTTTTTAGAAATTTGATATATTAAACTTCTTGTTGTTCCATCCAATTGACATATATTTTGGGTTTAATAGATTATGATATTACGTAAGAATTGATAGATCATAGTTTTTATAGACCATGATAGAAATTTTATTTTATAATATATCATTATATGTTTGGATTTTTTCTAGAGTTTTGCAGGTTAAATTATGTTTTAGAATACTTTGAAGATTTTGGAATTATTTAGAGCTTGAAGATAAATTATGTTGAAATGACCAAGTTGAACTGACGTGTTTTTAATGGTGTTCATTGACATTCACATTGGTCTCTTTACAAGTTAAAACAACGTGAGAATAATGAAATTTCAAAAAATTATAGAAAGACCCAGAATTTTCAGTATTTACAAAAGTGTCCAAATCTTGTTTTACCTATATATTATCTATCTTAAGCCATTTTTAGACTATGCTTTATAGGTTTTACATTAGTTTTGAAAAAAAAGTCAAAACTCTTTCAGAGATTGATTGGAACTCATGTTTTATTCATATCTTTATGTTTTTTATTCAGAAAAAGTGTCGATCGACACCATTAAATACACTTTGGTTCAACTTGGCTTTTTTAGAATCATTTCTCTTCAAGCTGAATATAGTTCTAGAATCTCCAAATTTCTCCAAAATGTACTTAAACATGAAAAGATTCTAAAAATGACTTCAAACATCTAATATATACTCCAAAAAATTACTTATATTATGGTTAAAACCCATAAAGACCATGATATATTAACTCTCCGAGATTATCATTTGCTTACTCTCAAGCAAAACATAGAACAAATTATGGATGAAGTTTGAAAACAAAAGAAATTAATTACTCTTTAGAACACACACTTTCACCACTACCTGTTGGAAGCCACATCAAATAACATTAACTTTTGAAAGTACTTCCATGTACTCGAGCTCAACTTAGAACCAAACCGTTCAGCCCACAACTCACAAGATACCATATAAATTCACCTCCACTGACTTCATTTAAGAATTTAAAGGGCAATCTCATAGATGGGATATCGATCAAATGACACATAAACTTTTACCCATTTAAGTTTATGATCACCAATACAGTCTTGCTCTGGTTTCTTTCTCTTTTATTTTCTCACTTCTCTAAATAGATTATTTCTTTTCTTCTTTTTTCATGCTCCAATGTGTACGCTAATAATGGGGCCATAAGAAATTTATATGCCCCTTCACTATTCAGAAAATCATCTCAATCTTTTATTTTCTCATTTTTAGATGTTGAAGGGAATAGAGAAGGGAACCACACTCACGCAGACATGTCTTTTCAGACCCGAACGATGAATTTGATCCAGTGTATACCAAGCTCCAAGATAAAAAAAATTGAAGTTGATGAATATTGGAGGCCAGGTTTGGATCCTTTAAACACTCTCACAACGTGGTTGTTATTGGCAGATTGATCCAATTTGGCTTTTCCATGTAATACAATCTGCAATCGATAACTCAAATAATGGTGCTAGGTAAACAATTAGAGGATTAGTTCCAAGAAAAGCTCATTGCTCCCAACTATCTCTATTTTGACTCAATAAAACGACTAACCTGACGCTCAAAATAGAACACAGTGTCAGTAACTAAGAATCATGTATAGTAATTCTATATCCAAATGAACCGATATTGAGTAAAAGCTATAATGTTGTACATAACGTTCACTAGGTTCCATCTTCTTTTCAGTCTAAAATTCTTAATAATTGTATCAAAATTGGGTAGTCAAATTGTTTCATATATATGAAATATTCTTGGTAGTCATGGGCAATCGGGGGACGATCGAGCTTTAGTACGGGTTTTCATTTTATGAATTTCAGCCCAATTTCGATATTGTAAAAGTTCAGTTTAAATTCGGTTCGAATCCGGTTTAGATTTACTAACCGTTCCAAGAGCTGGTTGAACCCGATATAATTTTAGGTTTTTGGATCTTAATCAGATTGCCGATACTAAAACATTGATTTCTACTCAAATAGATCTGAAACCAAAAAAAATAGATACATACCTTTTTTGTTTAAACTTTTTCAATACAATTTTTTTTGTAAAGGTAAACTTGTTCAAAACGAAAACATAGTACTTAATAAGACATCGAAGTTGTTTGGTTCAAGATGCAATCATACTCCATCCGTTTCATATTAAGTGTCGTTTTAGAGAAGTTTTTTTGTTATAAAATAAGTGTCGTTTTCGACTTTCGATGCAAAATTTATTAATTTTATGCTGCAGTTTATTTTTCTATTGGTTGAAATATGGTTAGGTGTATAGGTAATTGTGTTTTTATATAGAAAATATGCAAAATTAATTGTTTTCTTAATCCGTGTGCAAAAACCTAAAGTGACACTTATAATGAAACCGAGGGAGTAATATTTATCATTGTTTTCAGGAGAACAAAGCTTTGAATAAATGTGATGAGTCATTATTAATGAGCACATAAGAGTACAAGAAATAAAGCAAAGATGTTCCGGTTGTGGATGTAACCAATCGGGTTTCAATTTAAACCCGATCTGAACATGACAACTGCTTTACCAAAAAAAAGATCCATTCAATTATTGAGGAACATTCGAACCCGAACTGAACCAGTTTTATCGTATCGGATTCGGTTTGAATTTTTGGGTTCGGATTAATTGTTTTACCCTAACTTTTGCTAGTTATCACTGAAATGAAATAAACATACCAAACTCCAGAAAAAAAAACTAGTATACAAAACTTAGTCAATGAAAATTATGGACAAAATTAAAGACAAAATGTATAGAACTTGTGTTACCAGAATAATCAAAATAAAAAGAATTTTTGAATTAGATACCAAAGTAGTTAATTATATATGTATGACTGTATGTATCTACATGAAACTTTTCAAATCCATGCTATAATCAACAAAATTTCTCATAAAGAATTTAGAAAGTTATTTTCTTATTTAAAATACTCATTTTAAATAATTTGATTTATTTTTAATTTACGAGATATTTTGTTGAGTTTTTTCTAACGAAGGATGTGCTCAACAGCTATTGTTAAAATAAATTAGATTAAATTAACAATTAAATAGAGGAAATAGTTGGCTAGGTATGTGGAGAGAGAGAGTCCTAGACCCTGGGGTTAAAGACAGTTGGAACATGCTGATCACTAGCCTCTTTGAGTGTGGCTTATCGTATCTACACATTCAAATAATATTTTGTTTTTTGTTTTCTATTTTGGTTTCCTTTTCCTCTCCCATAATATGGTCGCGGTATGTAACATATGAAACTAGATTTATTAACACGAATGTCGCCTCTGTCCAAACTACATTCAAGTATTTATAAACAAGAATATCATTGCATTGATATCCCACATGCACAACTTTGTCGACAAACCACTGTTTCTGTACCCCAGGCCCGGCTTAAAAAATGAATGGTCCCTGTGCGATATAATATTTTTCCATGTGTCTTAATGGGTGCTTTAAAAGTTGGACCCTTGATTTAAAGGAAAATTAAAATTTAGGACCCTAAAATAATAAAGAGATTTTAATGAAAAATGGGGACCTTTTGCATTTTAAAGGGATAAAGATACAATTCCTATATCTTAGGGATTTAAGCAAATCCAATGTTTCGTATTCCTAATTAGCTTATGACATCTCTTAAACATTATTTGAGAAGTAATTTACCATGTGTTATCACTATATTGATTTTGAAAGAAAAATGATGGCATGTCATCATACTAAAAATGATGAAATCGATTGAAACTAATTGTGACATAGATATTTAAATTAAATTTTGATTTATAGTTTTAGTAATTTTTTTATAATATGGTAATAACTCATAAATCATAATTAATATAACAGTAAGTAGTATAATAGTAGAAATAGGAAAATAATAATATTTTACAATTTTTGAAATATTGTTTAATTATATTTTTATAATTTTTATAATTTCTATTATTTTAAAAAAATCTTTAAAATTTATGGATTTTTCTAAAAATTGCAATTCTAATCTCATTACCACTAGTTTTTTTATATCTAAAAATTCTAGAACTATTATTTACTTTTACATTTTGATAATTATAAACCTATCAAAAAAATTCTTAATTTAATAATTTTATTTAAATATTTAAATCAAAAGAAATAGATAAAAAAATCTTTCCAATAGTATAATTTTAAATATATATATATAATTAAAAATAAAACTTTAAATAAAATTATTTGTTTTATCATAATTTCTACATATAATTAAATTAAAATAAAAAAATATTGTAAGCAATAATAAAATCTAAAAATTACAAAATTTTATTTTTAAAATATGATTTAAGTTAAAAACTTTATTTATGCACATTGTGCAGCAAAAACACATAATCTCTATGTATATATCCATCGATGAAAATGATACACCTTACATTATAATTTATGGTATACGAGCTTAAAGATCTTAATATATCCAACTGAGTATTATTTTCCGATCAAAATCACGAATTGCTCGTCCTCCTTTATACTACTACTACATATCATCCATTAGGATGGCTAAACATTCTACTGCTACTTCTACTACTACAAATCAAGTTGCTACCACAGACTCATCACCATATTATCTCAATCCGTCAGATAATCTGGGTGCATTGATTACATCGGTTATACTTACTCATCAAAACTACACTGAATGGTCTACAGAACTTTGAAATTCTCTGCAAGCAAAACAAAAAACTAGTTTCATAAACGGAAGAATTGCAAAACAAGAAACATAACCAGATTTATCTCGATGGCTTGCGAAAAACTCCATGATTGTCGGGTGGATTCGTACATCAATCATCTTGAAAGTAAGATCAATGGCACTCATGTTACTGAAGAACAAAAGCTTTGGGAAACTCTAATCTCCCGCTTCTCTATTAAGAACGGTACTCGCATCAGATAAAGGACAAGATTACAAATTGTAAGGAAGACAAGAAATCATTTCTTGACTATTACAATCGACTCACGAAGCTGTGGGAAGAATTAAAAAACTTGAAAACAGCTCGTCCTTGTACATGTGATGTTGCCGCGAATATAGAAAAAGAAAGAGAAGACACGAAGGTTCATAAATTTCTTTTTGGCTTAGATGACTTGAGGTTTTCTTCGATACGATCTCGTATCACAGTTGAGGAACCTTTACCGGACCTTAATATTGTATACTCTCAAGTCATTCATGAAGAGCAAAACATGGCGTCTACACTATTTAAAGAACAAGGAATCAGGCCATTTGGGTTTTTTTTTTTAAACAAAATTTCCAAAAGAATCTACTACAGTTGAAGTTATTCCACCACGCTCCATAGATCATTCACGTTCATGCACTCACTGTGGAAGAAAAGGCCATGACATAACATAATGTTTTCTTGTTCATGGTTATCCATAATGGTTTCATGAACAACAATGCCAAAATAGCTCTTCATTGGGATATCGAGGAGGACGTTGTGGCAAATCAAATAAAAATCATAGGCGTGGTCGTAGACGAGTCAATGCTACACAAAGCTAGGCAAAAATCAACTCCGATCAAATAGCTTCACTGATTTCTCTTCTACAAAACCAACAAGCAATATATCTTCGGGACGATTGTTGGATAAAACTATGCTTATTGATGTTATTATTGATACATGAGCTTCACACCACATGATGGGTAATCTCGCATTACTACATGATGTCTATGACATCCTATCATCTTCAGTAACATTGCTTAATGGATGTGAGTCCCATGCAACAAAACAAGGAATTTTACGTCTCAGCAAAGATTACTCTCTATGTGATGTTCTTTTTGTTCCTGATTTTAATTGCACTCTTGTATCAGTTACGAACTTGTTAAAAAAAACTTTATTCATATCAACTTTCAGTTATACATTGTATGTTTTACAGGTTCAAGGACTCTGATTAGAGAAGGTGAAGAACATGAGGGGGTTTATTACTTTATGGGTACAAAAGTCGCGAGAGTTCGTGGGGCTTCAAATTCGAAAATTTCTACTTCTACCCTATGCCACCGAAGACTTGTCATCCTTCCTATAAGGCTTTATATACTATACATTTTTTAAAGACATTTAAGTTAGATTTTCCTGATTCTAGTCAATGCGATATTTGATTTAGAAAAAAAAACATGGAAAGTGTTTCAAGATATTCTTAATAAAGCTGATATTCCTTTTGCTTTAGTTCATTGTGACGTTTTGGGTCTTATTGTACACCGACATCATGTGGGGCTGTTTACTTTCTCACAATTTTTGATGATTATTCAAGAGCGGTTTGGAAATACTTAACGCTTGAGAAATCCAAGGTTACTTCTCTCATACAATTTTTTTGTGCAATGAGTGAAAGGTAGTTTGGAAAGAAAGTAAAAATAATCCGTACAGATGATGGAACAGAATGCATGACCCTTGCACCATATTTTTGTGACAAAGGTATTGTGCATCAGAGTTCTTGCACCTACACACCCCAATAAAATGGCAGAGTATGCTGCAAACATCGTTATATTCTCAACGTCACTCGAAGATGCTTATTCCAGTCTCGCTTACCGGTTGAATTCTGGGGAGAAAGTATTTTGGCAGCAACACATATGATAAAACCGTACTCCTACATAGGTTCTTGATGGAAAAACTTTGTATGAAGCACTCCATGGAGCCTCATATCCATGATCAACTATATGTGCTTGTTTGCTTATGTTATGCACATACACAACCAATTCACAAAAATGAATTTAGTACGAAAAGTCGCAAATGTTTATTTGTGGGTTACCCCTTTAGCAAGAAAGCTTGGCGGCTGTATGATTTCAAATCTAATGAAAGTTTTACGAGTTGAGATATCATTTACTTTGAAGATCAGTTTCCGAGAATTGAAAATTCAATCTATGTCACACCACAAAATATTCAAACTAACCTTCTTGTGGATGACTAGCTGCTTACTTTAAAAAAAAGCAACGATCAAAACTGCAGTCAACAATGACTCTCGTAAGACAACATACCCTACTCCACTGCTTGCACCAATTACAATCACTCCTACAACTGAACGTACCACCAATTTTGATTAACTGCACCAACATCCTCTACTACATTACCTATTGATCAACCACTGTCACCTACAACATCGCCATCCATCCTTTGACCAGTCTCAATCATCACCATCTCTATGACTTCTGGAAGTTCTTTGTAGAGGCCAAAGAGCAAAGAAACCATTGATTCTTTCAAAGAATTATGTTATTAATGTTGTGACCACTACGAACCCCCTCACCCACTCATGCTCAGACTGCACATGATCATAGTTCTCCAACTGCGGTCTCGGGTAAGACGTTCATATCTTAATGCTAATTACTCATCAACGTTTTTTTTTAGTGCAAAACATCAGGCGTTTCTGTCAACGGTTACAACAGACTACGTTTCTAAAACTTATCAAGAAGCAGTCAAGGATCCAAGATTCAATGGCGCAATGAAAACAAAGGTTAAAGCCTTGGAAGAAAACCATACTTGGGATATAATGTCTCTTCCACCTGGAAAGATATAATGTCTCTTCCACCTGGAAAGAGAGCCATCAGCTGCAAATGGATTTACATGATGAAATAAAAAGTTGATGGTACAGTCGAACAACCTAAAGCTCATTTGGTTGCTGATGGAAATCGTCAAAAATAGCTTGATTACAAATATACATTTGCTCTAGTGGCAAAGAATGAATATGGTTCAGTTTCTTCTCAAGGTTTCAGCTGCTAGGATATGGGAATCCATCAAACGGACGTTCATAACGCGTTTCTATATGGGGACCTGGAGGAAGAAATATACATGCAACTACCTCTGGTTTTAAAACAGAGGATCCTACGAAGGTTTGTAGACTACATAAATCTTTGTATGTGGTTACACAATCTCCTCGCTTCTGGTTTACAAAGCTAAACAAGGCTCTACTATCATTAGGTTTTGTTCAAATCTATGAAGACTACTATTTGCTTTCTTTTTTGAAAAAATAGATATGTCTACACATATTTGTTTATGTAGATGATTTTATCATCGCTGGGAATGATGTCTCTACTATCCAACGATTCAAAACTATATACATTAGTGTTTCAAGATGAAAGACTTGGGTAAACTGAAGTATTTTCTCGGTTTTTAAATTGCAAGAGGACCTGAAGGCATATTTATATCTCAAAGAAAATATGCACTGGATATAACTGTTGAGTGTGGCTTACTCGGTGCTAAACCGTCTCAGGTTCCTACTGAGATGAATCATAATATTGGTCTTTCCAAAAGAAAACCATTACTGCATCCAAGCAAATATCGTCGGCTTGTTGGTAGACTCATATATCTAACCCACTACAAAAAAAGTTTGTTTCCTACGGAGGTTTTCATCGGAAATTCGTGGCAATAAATCGTTTCCGAAGAATTTCCGAAAAACATTGTTAGTTCTAACTCTTCATAAAAAAAGAAGTTTTGTTTGAATTTCCTCAAGCTCACTGGAGAACTTCCGACGAAATTTCGACAGAAAATTTTCTGATGAAATTCCAACGGAAAAATTTCTAACGAAATTCCAACGAAGCAAATTCCTACGAAATTCTGACAAAAAAAATAAACTAAATTCCGACGAATACTAGGAAATTTATAAATTAATTCTTTTAAAAAATATTTAATTTATAAAATATAATATTTAATTAATTAATGACTTTAAAAATAAAATTTAGAAATCATTTACAATAAATATTTTTAAGTATACATATATAAATATAATAAAATTTAAAATTAGAGAAAAGAATTTATAATATAATTAGTTTAAAACCGTTTAAAATTAGTTACAAGATTTATAAATTTAAAATATTTTTAAAGAAGTGAAAAACCATTTTTAAAAACATAAAACCTTTTATAAATTGAAAATATTTTATGAAAAAGTGAAAACGTTTTTATAAATTAAAAAAAAATTAATAGAAACGTTTTTATAAATTAATTTTTTGTAATTAAAATTTTAAAAACGTTTTACAAAATTATAAAAATGTTATAAGAGACAAAAAATATAAAACATCAAAAAACATAAAACAAGTTTTCAAATCCTAAATCTAACATGTATAATCCTAAAACTAACAATTCTAACACAAATCTAACATATTAAATCTTAAACTAACCAACATAACTCATTTCTAACACTCCAATCCATAGAATACATCAGTTCTAACTTAACACATATACAAACTAACATATATGATTATTGAGAGGATAGTAAATGACTAACGTGATTTAATGGGAGTTTTAGAGAAGGATTTATGGCTGTTCAGAGAGAGAGAGAGAGAGAGAGAGAGAGAGAGAGAGAGAGAGTTGAAATGAAGAAGAAGATTTTTTTTTTCTATTTTTAAGTTAAAAATGTGATTACTTTTTGGGGTGTATCATGAACTAAAAAAAAAGTGGGCGAGTATGCATTATACTTAATATAAATTAATATGCATAACAGTGATATGTTCATGGGCAAATATTTCAAATATATATTTTTTGAAGTTTTTGTCATAAAAATAGACCTTAAAGGAAAAAATGATCAAATAGATTTTTTTATTTTGAAAATTTTAATACTTTTTTACTTTTTTTTTTTAATTTTAAACTTCATCTTCAAAACTTCACCCCATAACTCTAACCCTAAGTCTAGATTAGTTAACCTAAGAGGTATAAATATATATTTACACCATTTAATAAAATTTATTTTGATTATTTTTCTCTTTAAAAACTATTTTAATAAAATTTTAGCTCTATTCTAAGTTATTCCTCTATGTTTATTTAGTCTTTGGTGAATAACCATCAAATAAACTAAAAACATAAAAGTTTGTCGCCTGAAATTTTGTGACCACTCAATTAAGTGGTGTGAGATGAGAGTTTGGACCATATTTGATCAATGTTGTTTCACCTACTCTTTAATTATTTTAAAAAAATATATAGAACATGAACTTTAACCTTTGTTGAATAAATCAAGAATTACGTATTTTTCTTCCTTGGTTAAGCGGAAATTAGCCCGAGAGACATGAATGCATGGTGCTTCGTCTCTTTCAGGACCACTCACCACGTACGTAAATAACGGTAAGATTTAACGTGACTTTACGTGAAAAGAAACTTAAAGGAGCTTAAATTTTATTGGGAGGAGTCATGTGAATGCTACATGTCTAGTTCTAGAATAAGATGTGTATTATGTCGCAATGTTAACGTGATGTCGGTTAATAGTGAGATGTATACAAAATTAAAATTGTACTATTCGATTCGTTTTTCATTTTTAAATTTTTATAATATTCGACAGAAACTATATTTTAAATCTTCATCATGCTCTAGATAGTTTAGTCGGGCTAACAACACTATAATTTTACTTAAGTTTTCAAGTCGATCAGTGCGCTTTTTTTCTTTTTCTCTAGCCTCTTCGAAGTTCGATGTGGTGTATTTTGTTTGTTTTGGGTGATGACGGTGGTTGTGGTGGTTTGGTTTGTTCTCTATCGCTCTCCGCCCCTCTTCATTACAGTAAGGGTTTTCTTCTCAACCGTTGGATCCGGTTGAGCGGGATCTGACGACGTGGTGGTCATTACAGAGATAAGGACATTAATTATAGATAAAGATAACTCACATATAGTATCTTTATATATTTCTCTTCGTATGAGGATTTTATCTCTTGTATATATAGGATCCATGTACATCAATACAACACACACTTTCATATTATTACATGGTGATACCAGAACGATATTTGACCTAATTTTTGCTTCTGCATTATTCTCTACACGATCGTGATTGGTCCTAGCAATCATGTCGACTACTTCTACATCTACTTCTTCTACGTTTGCGTCTACTACATCTTCTTCTAATACCTTTACTTCTACTAATAGCTCATCTTCAGATACTCCTTATGCTCTACATCCTCCGATAATCCTGATGTATTAATCACACCAGTGATTCTTAAAGGAGATAACTATTCTGAATGGACAATCGAGTTTTGAAACTCACTATAAGCAAAAATAAAAAAAAGATTGGGTTCATAGATAGCACAATTCCTAAACCATTAACGAATCACGATCTCTCTCGTTGGACGTCAGCAAATTCTATGGTTGTTGGATGGATACGTACTTCCATAGATCCTACCATACGATCTAACGTCAGCCATGTTTCTGATGCTTACTAGCTTTGGGAATCTCCAAACGACGGTTCTCTATTAAAAACGGTGTGCACAAGCATCTTCTTGAAGATGAAATCACCAATTGCAAACAGAACGGGGAATCAGTTCTTAGCTACTATGGTCGACTATACAAGTTTTGGAAGAACTACAAAATATCAAAACTATTCTTGCGTGTACGTGCGCAGCTTCAGTTCATCTTGAAAAGGAACGTGAGGATGCCAAAGTTCACAAGTTCATATTTGGACTTGATAACTCATGTTTTAGTTATATACGCTCTCAGATCATTGATGAGGATCCCTTACAAAAATTCAATAGTGTTTACTCAAGAGTAATAAGAGATGAACAATATCTTCTTACCATGCACACAACAGAACTCAAGCAAGATGTTATTGGATTATCCGCACAAATAGATTCTTTGTCTTCTACTCCATCTTCAGCTATTGTTACTGCCAATCAGCCGTGATCCAAACCGGTTTTTTCACTCATTGTAACCGCAAAGGTCATGAACTCCTGAATGCTTCCTTCTGCATGGATATCCAGATTGGTTCAATGAACAACAACACAACACTCAATCTTCTGGACAATCACAGCGAGAACGCAGTGGACGAGGTAGCAGTCCAAGTAATCAAGGTCGTGGACTAGCTAATACATCTCGCGCAACACCATCAACTTCATCTCGAAATACCATTGCTTCTGCTGATCATATTTCTCCTCTAATTAATCTCTTACAAAATCAGCAAACACAACTCTCTACTGAGCGCATGACGGGTATACCTTCTTTAACCGATGTTATCATCAACACATGATCTTCCCATCATATGACTGGGGATCTCAAACTCCTACATGATGTTCGTGATATTCATCCATCGTCGATTCTCTTTCCTAATGGTCGTGCTTCTCAAGCTACAAAATTGGGAACTTTATACTTAACTTCTGATTGTCACCTATTATACGTTTATACGTCCCTGATTTCAGTTACACATTGTATCAGTTTCTAAAATTCTCAAACAAACTGGTTGTATCGCCATATTAACTGATCCTCTTTGTGTTTTACAGGATTGTTTTACGAGGACCCTGATCGGAGTCGGTGAAGAGCGAGAGGGTGTGTATTATTTTTCGGGTGTGACAATGGCACATGCTAATATTGCTGGAAAGACCAAACAATCTTCTTCAGAAATTTGGCATCAGCGTCTTGGGCATCCGGCTACTAGTGTTCTATCTACTTTACCAGTTTTAGGAGATCTATCTAAAGATTTTGATCACATGAGTTCATGTGATGTTTGTTTTCGTTATAAACTGACTCGTGATGTTGTTCAAGAAAGTTTAAATAAAGCTATTGAGCCTTTTGCATTAGTCCATTGTGATGTTTGGGGACTTATCGCACTCCACCTTCTTACAGTGATGTGTACTTTCTTACCATTGTGGAAGACTATTCTAGAGAAGTTTGGATTCATCTCATGATTGAGAAATCAGAGGTTGCATCACTCCTACAAAACTTTTGTGCCATGTCCATACGTCAATTTGGCAAGACTGTCAAAACTTTTCGTGTTGATATTGGCACCAATTTTATAAAACTCAAGACTTAATTCCGAAAACAAGGCATTCTACATCAAACTTCTTCTGTTGATGCACCGCGGCAAAATGGGTGGGTCGAGCGCAAACATCGTCATATTCTCAACGTGGCACGTGCTTGTTTATTTCAAGCTCATCTCCCTGTTATTTTTTGGGTTCAAAGTGTACTTACTGCTGCACATCTAATAAACCGAACACCAACTCGTGTATTGGATGGCAAATCACCCTACGAACTTCTTCATGGCTCTCCTCCTAACTATGACACTCTTTGATTGTTCAGCTTCCTCTGTTTTGCACAGCGACGATCAAGGGACAAAGATAAGTTTGCACCAAGGAGTCGTAAGTGTCTCTTTGTAAGCTACCCTTATGGCAAGAAGGCTTGGAACGTATCTGATATAGAGAATAACGAATTTTTCACAATTCGTGATGTCGTTTTCTTTGAAGATCAATTTCAGGTCTCTCTTCTTCGCAACAACAATCATCTCCTTTGCCTCAACTTGAGATATTTACTGATGATCTGGTTGTATCGACTCTTGCACCATCACTTAGTTCATCCTCATCATCACCAACTCCACAATCGTCTCCTGCTTCATCTTCTCCTATACTGGATCCTACTAGTTCCATGACACAACCTACAGAGCACGACATCTATGTTCATACTGCTCCAACTACGGAAACGGTAGATTCTGATTCCTCATCACCACCGTCTCCTACGGTAATCACAGTGCATGATAATACACAAATTGAACCTACTTCTCCTGGTCTTCTTGAACTTCTTGGACGTGGTCATCGTCAACGCCAACCTTCCGTCCTTTTGAAGAAATATGTCACTCACACTGGTAGAAATACTATACACACTCCTCTAGCTACTTCTGACTCCTCTCTTAGTTCCTAGACTACGATCCCAGGTAATACTCCTTACCACATATCAAGCTATGTGTCTGACGCTGCTTTCTCTCCTAGCCCTAAGGCTTTTCTTGTAGCAGTGACCTCCGCGGCCAAAGAGTTACGCTGAAGCATTCAAAGATCAAGTTTGGCATGATTCAATGGTTGATGAACATTCAGCTCACATATTAAATGGAACATGAGAAGTCACTACATTACCTCTTAGCAAGAAATTGATCGGCGGTAGATGGGTTAACAAAATAAAGTATCACTCTAATCGAAAGATTTCGTGACACAAGTCTCGGGTAGTTGCTCTTGGTAATCGTCAGAGAGAGGGTCTCGACTATACTGATACATTTTCTCATGTTGCAAAACCTTATACCGTACGCATTCTATTACAAATTTCAGCTGCAAAACAATGGGAAGTACATCAGATGGATGTACACAATGCTTTTCTACATGGGGATTTGGAGGAAGAAACTTATATGAAACTACCTCCAGGTTTTCAAGGTTCTGATCCTACTAAGGTTGCTCGACTTCAAAAGTCTATTTACAGACTCAAGCAAGCTCCTCGTTTTTGGTTTTCAAAGCTCAGCAATGCTCTCAAGTCCTACGGCTTCACACAAAGCAAACCTGACTACTCTCACTTCTCATACATTCTCGCTAACATCAGTCTTCACATTCTCGTGTATGTTGATGATTTTATTATTGCCAGCAATGATCGATCTACTCTACAAAAGTTTAATAAATATCTCAATCAGTGCTTCCATACGGAAGATCTTGGCAAGCCAAAATATTTTCTTGGAACCAAAGTAGCTCGAAATAGCGATGGGTTCTTTATCTCTCAAAGGAAATATGCTCTTAATATTGTCACTGGCACTGGACTGCTAGGGTGCAAGCCGTCTGTTGTTCCCATTGAACTCAATCATAAGTTGGCTCTTGCTGATGGACAACCGCTAGATGATCATGGTCGATTGGTTTATTTAACTTTTACATGGGCTGAACTTTCATATGTCGTGCACATTCTATCACAGTTCATGAAGAAACCTCTTCAAGCACATTGGGATGCTGCTCATCGAGTGGTATGTTATTTAAAAGGGTGTCCGTCTCAGGGTATTCTTCTACGAGCTGACTTGGACTTACGACTAATCGCCTACTGTGATTCTGATTGGAGTGCTTGTTCTCTAACGCGAAGATCACTCAGCGCATGCATTATTATTTTAGGTACTTCTCCGGTGTCTTGGAAGACTAAGAAACAAAAGACTCTTTGCTTCTTCAGCTGAGGCTGAATACCGGTCCATGGCCTATACGCTACGAGAACTCAAATGGTTGCAACGTATGCTTACATCTTTCGGCATTATTCATCCTCACCCGATGAAGATGTTTTGTGACAGTCAATCTGTGATTTTATATTGCTGTGAATCATGTGTTCCATGAACGCACTAAGCATATTGAAAATGATTGTCATCAAGTACATGATGCAGTTCAAAAATAAAATCATTACTATGGAGCATATCTCGACAAAAGAACAGCCTGCAGACCTTCTGACTAAGTCATTCAAGCTGGGGATTCAAGACATTTCATCTCCAACTTGAAAGGTATAGAGATAAGGACATTAGTTATAGATAAAGATAACTCTCATATCGTATCTTTACATATTTTCCTTGTTATTAGGATTCTATCTCTTGTATATATAGGCTCCCTTGTACATCAATACAACACACACTTTCATATTATTACAATCATGTTTTAGCATAGCTCTGGCGGTTCCGTTTCGGTCACCGGATCTGTTTTATATCCAAAGCCGGTTTGGTTGGTCTGAACCTCCCGGTTTACCGGTTTGTGGGATTTTTTTATGTCTTTATTTTCACATGTTTCTGTAAGTTTCAAAATAAAAACCAAAAAAATAATACGAAAGTCATTAAAAATTTTCCTTTCGTAAGAATTATTCTCCTTCCATTTTTCTTGTTTTCGCTGTATGACATTATTGAATTTTCAGTTTTATAAACCAAATTTAATCATTTCATAGAAAGAAAGAAAGAAAGAAGTAAAAATATTTTTTCAAAAAAAGTAAAACTAAAAATAACGGGATTACGAAATAAAACCAACAAGATAGAAATTCATAGCAAAATATTTTCTTAAAGAAAGTACAAAATCAACCCACCATTTTCATAATGTAGATGGTAATGGATCACTTTCATCTAGTTTTATATCTTCGAGGAGTCTAAAGACAGTTCTTCATAATACATAGACCTTTAAGCATCTATGATGGTAATACTTTTAGAGTATCTTAATAATTAAAGAAAGAAAAAGAGAGACACTAGAAGTCTAGAAAAGTTCTCAAACACATAGTTTTAGATATTTTTTATAAACTTTATGAACACATGTCTGCTTATAGATAAACTTAAAATTTTGATTTATTTAAATAAATAAATCATATTAAATTATTAGTTTTATTTGGATTACAACCACACTTTAGGCTCCCAACCGTTAAGGTTGCTCTTATTTATTAAACACAAAAAACCTTCAATATATATACAAACGCATATTTATATATAAACAAGATAAAAATGGAATATATGTTTCTAAATTGTGATCATAGCTTCCAAAATATATGTATATGAAGTCGTCAGGTTCTAACTTTTCTCTTCTAGTAAATTTGTTAGGTTCAAAGATGAGAGATCCCTGATATGCTTAAGTAATGACGAGTGTGATTAATAGAACAAAAGATCACTTCATGTTTCTAGCATGCATTTGTTGCAACACGCATGCAGTATCCATTTGCATATTCTTGAATAAATATGTTTTTTTATATTTTTGTCAACTTATACGGTTTAATGAGTTGCACTTTTGTATTTTTAATTAATTATAATATTATTTTATCCTGTAAATAAATTAGTGTGCAAACAAATAAGAAGTCAACAGTAAAGACCAAAACTGTAAAACATGTCATATTGTCCTTAAAAGCACACTGAGGTAACCAATCCAAAAAGGCTTACCAGTTATCACAGACCTCAACAATTTGCATTTATTTTTCTCTGTTCACAAAAAACCAGTAGTCTTTTCTTTACTAATATTTTTTAACTAATCTGGTATATTTTTTCCCTTAAGAAACACAAAACTCTGTAAGGGAACCAACATACTTCAAAGAGTCAAAATACAACAATGAAATTAAAAGGATCTCTCACACGTTAGATAATTGACCCAAAATCATCTAGGAAGAGTTTTCAATGATTTTTTTTTTAAAAAAAGAGTTTTGAATGATTTAAGAGAAGGTTTGTTAGTTTTTTAGTTGGTTTTTAAACTATGGTATCTTCGATTTGAAATAACAATAACGAAATTTTAGGTTTAGAAATGTATAAAATTAACACATTCCAAAAGTAACTATATCTTGTCGTATTCCAATTTCATGACATAGTAATACTCTATTTTATTATTTTCTTAATTCTTCACGTAAATTGTTATTATCTTCTTTCTTTTTAATTCAAGAAGCCTAGATCTAAGCCTAAAATTTCCTTGGGTCAGAGACAAAAGTTTAATTTCATTCCCGCAACTGCTGAAACTCAAACCTAACTGCTGAAACTTGAATATGGCACTTCTACCCTTTGAGAAGAAGGCTTTTACCAGTAAATCTAGCAGCCCCGGGTAATACTTATTATCTTCATGTAAAGGTATGGTATTTTTTTCCTTTTCTTTTTCTACAGAAATATAAATTGATTAAATGGACCACTCGGGGTAATAATTAAAGAAACTCACGCCATGATTAACTCGGGTCTCTTAAGGTGAGGTTATTAACATAATTTTTTTTTTTTACATTTTCCCCGCTAAGAGACGTCTCTTATGATTTTTATTTAAGAGACGGTTCTTAGGTTTTATTAGTTAAAAGGTAAGAAACGTCTCTTAGAAAAGTTAAGAACCCCACCTTAAGAGATCCAGGTTAATGATGCTCTACTCTTTCACATTTTGAGAATGGTTTATATACATACATATATTTTAGTTGTAAATCAAAGCATATTAGAGGAAGAGACTATTTAAAGGGCAAACAAATAAATGTAATAACAAAGAGAAAAATAAAATGGGAATGGTAGAAAAAGGACAAGAAGCTCACATGAACAGAACCAGATTGTTCATGGGTCCCCACCTCTTAGCCCATATCTCTATCATTCTGATATTACATGAGCTCCTCTCTCTCTCCTTTTCTGTTCTTGAGAGATTGCATCAAGTTATCATTTGCCTTTTTGTTTTATTGGAACTTAAGAGCTTCTTGAGAGATTGCATTTTACTTTTGAGTACTTCTTCTTCTTCTTTGCTTCCTCTCCGTTATTTGTAGGCTTTTTTTCCACTTTTTGGGCTTAGATAACATTTACCTCCGCCGAGCTTCTGTATTGAAACAGTTCCTGGTAAATAAAATTCACATTTTATCAAAAAAAAACAGTAGAGAGAGAAAGCTTAAGTTTAGAGAGAGAGATCAGAGAGACTGGTCCTAATCAGTGAAATTAGGCAAAATAAAGCCCACTTTCTATAATTAGGTCAATCTCATCCACCACCATACCCTTCTCTCCAATTCTCATCCTTTTCTCAATTTCGAGATTAGGGTTTCATTTCTCTAATATATCCACCTCTTTCTTTGAATCTTTAACTCAAAGCTCTCACTGAATTTCTCTCAAACTAAATGGAGATGAAGCTGAAAGATCTTGAGAGATCTGAGAATATTGATTCTCAAAACAAGAAGATGAATCTAGAAGAAGAGAGGCAAGTGGAAGAAGCTACTACAATGGAGAGAGAGCACATGTTTGACAAAGTAGTAACACCAAGCGACGTAGGGAAACTAAACCGACTCGTGATCCCAAAGCAACACGCAGAGAGATACTTCCCTTTAGACAATTCCTCAAACAACAACAAAGGTTTGCTTCTAAACTTCCAAGATCGAATAGGAATCTCATGGAGTTTCCGTTACTCTTACTGGAACAGTAGCCAAAGTTATGTAATAACTAAAGGCTGGAGCCGTTTCGTTAAAGACAAGAAGCTTGATGCTGGCGACATAGTTTCTTTTCAGAGAGGTTCTTGTAATAAAGACAAACTTTTCATTGACTGGAAGAGACCACCAAAGATTCCTGATCATCAAGTCGCCGGAGCTTTGTTCTCTAGGTTTTACTCATACCCTTATCCTCAGATGTCGGTAAGCTACGAACGTCACAACCTTTATCATCAATATCAACGAGATCTAGGAATTGGGTATTATGTGAGGTCAAGAAATGATCCAGCGGCTGTAATTGAATCTGTGCCGGTGATAATGCAAAGGAGAGCACAAGTGGCTACTATGGCTTCATCAAGAGGACATAAGAGGTTAAGGCTGTTTGGAGTGGATATGGAGTGCGGCAGAAGCGGCTGTGGAGGAGGAGGAAGTGTGAATAGCAAGGAGGAGGAGCCTTCCGGTGGTAGTATGTCACGTGGCGGCGTTTCTATGGCTGGTGTTGGCTCTCTACTCCAGTTGAGGTTAGTGAGCAGTGACAATGATGAGTCTCTTGTAGCAATGGAAGCTGCAAGTGTTGTTAAGGATCATCACATGTTTACAAAGAAAGGAAAGTCTTCTTTGTCTTTCGACTAGGAGAAATGATGATTAATTACGAGATTAATCACAACTTTAATACACATTATATATGATAATTATACACATTATATATATATACATATGAAACTAGGATGATATCAAGATATAAGATGTTCTTTAAATATTTGAATTTGGTTCTAGATTGTTTTGATTCTATTTGTTCGAAGTTATTTCTCAGTGAGTCTTAGCTTTTGTGGGTCAGAGTATTCAGAACATAAAACCCTGGATAGCTAGGGATCAGTGTTAAACTTAAAAACCATGTCCCTCTGGTCAGAAACTACTCAGAAGATATATGGGCTGTCGTCTAAGAAAAGTGAAATGTATCTATATGTAATTGTGTGCCTACTGACATTAAATGGTTATTGACCTTTTTACTTTGTTTAGTTTATTTGAGATGGCTGCTGTCCTGTTACTGCTGCGTTTTCTGAAGCTGTTGCTACTGCTCAATTAGTCAAGCAGATTATGCAGCTTTTACATTTCAAATAAACTTCATTGTATCTTATGCCATTGAAGTTATGATCTCTTTCACATATTTATTGCTGATGCAATAATGGTTACAGAAGTAAATGGATTTCTTTTTTACTTAGCAAACTTGCACAATTATATACTCCCTATGTTTCATAAAGATAGATGTTTTAGAGTTTTCACACATATTAAGAAAACGCATTAAATCACTATAATAAATGTATCGATTTCTGTAATTTTCAATTTTCAATAATTTTTGACCAATAGTAATTCAATAAATTCAATTAATTTTCTTGAAGTTTGCAATATTTTCATAGAAAACACAAAAAGTTTATCTTTATGAAACAAAGTTTTTTTCTAAAACATCTATTATAATGAAACGGAGAATATATATATATATGTTTGTGTGTGTGTCTGTTATAGCAGATACACGTAGGGAGTGTTTAATTTAGGTCTTGTTCGGTGTGTTTATGCGTGTTGTTAGCTCCGATCTTTTAATTGCATTCCACTGGTTATTTAGGTTTTAGCTACAAATGAAATAAACTTAACAACTAATTCAATGTGAAAATTATATACTATATACATGAATCTGATATAGGATATATGTATAGTTCGTATGCATGTTCTTATTGTTCACGATTTCTGCATATATAGTCACAGACATCAATTAATTAGTATATATACCATCATAAAATCTAGGGATTATAGCTACCTAGTTCCAAGTTTAGTATAAACTATAAAATGTATTTTGATGTGTAGAATTCTAGAGATCAGTGTATTGGTAGAATGTCAAGTTAATATATACAAAAAGAATTGAGATTAAATGCATGTAAGGTCAACCCAATTCTTACTACACCAAAATGAAGGTGACTATAACTATGTTGCTATGTACTCCCTCCGTTTTTTTATATTTGACGTTCTAGGATTATGCACACAGAATAAGAAACATTTAATTTTTTATCATTTTCAAAACAAAAACATATTAATTGTTTACCTAACAACAATTCAACCAATAGTAAAATAGAAGCTATAATATCATTGGTCATCTAACATTTACTACTAATAAATTTTACATAGAAAATTGAAAACGTCAAATATTTTGGAACAAAAAATTCCTTCTAAAACGTCAATTATAAAAAAACGGAGGGAGTATTTCACAACAGTAAGCGAATGTCATATTGACAAACGAAGCTTGATAATTTCTGGGTAAAAGGAGTGATACTGGTATTACATCGACTGTCGAGTTGCTTAACCACTGTTAAAAAATTACCTCTCACATAAAAAAGTTGGTTCAAGCTTTTCACGAATGATACTACGGATAATAACAAAGAAACTAGAGCCTTTTGGAAGGCTTGAAATATTTTTTAGGTATAAACACAATATTTGTCTGTTATAGGTTTTTAGCATACTGGGAAGTAAGCCTATATGTATATATATACAGGTTTCGATATATATATATAATAAGATAAGCAGAGAGGTAGAACTAGAAACATTTGATATATAAAATAAGCATATATATGTGTTCATCTCCAGTGCCGGTCCGAAGGTTATAGGCGCCTAAGAGCATCTCCAACCCATTGCTATTTTCACCTCTATAATAGCATTTAGAGGTGAAATTGCTCCAACCCACCTCTATTTTTTCCTCTATAATAGAAATCTCTATTTTTCCTCTATTTATAGAGGAAGAAATAGCATTCCTCTATTTTTTACTCTATATTTTAGAGATTGCTATTTTAGAGGAATACATTGGAGCATATATCACCTCTATTATAGAGTTCCCCTATTTTAGAGGTGAAAATAGTAAAATACATTGGAGATGGTCTAAAGCACAAGGAAAAAAATGATGTCTCCTTAATTATTTTTTTCTACATTTAAAAAATAATAATCAAGTAATGTAAAACTTTATTAAAACTTCATTTGTTTTCTAAAATATAAACTCCAAACACTACAAGAAAACATCGTTATTCTGAGGGACATACCGAGGGAAACTGAGTTCCTCGGAATTTTCTGATGAAAACCGAGGAAATACCGAGGAAACCAAGAAATGTGGTTTCCTCGGTATATTCCGAGGGAATACCGAGGAAACCGGGTTCGTCGGAAAAAACCGACGGTGATTTCAAAAATTCCAAGGACTTTTTGTAGCCGTTAGAGAGCCGTTGGGGGATTTTAAAAATTCCGAGGAAATTTCGAGGAAGTATCGGTTCTCCTCGGAATTTTCTCAGTATGTCGGCAGGATTTCATCTATAAATTCAGCCACCCCTCTTCCTCTTCATTCCACTCAATTTCTTCTTCTTCCCTCCTACTATCACGAATTTGGTTTAAAAAAAAACATGTCTTCTTCAAATTATTTTCGTGCTTGGATCGATCGACCTCATTTGGATCCGGACACGAGATTGCTTACGGAAGAATACCAACGAGGTATAACCGAATTCATGGGATTAGTTCGCCGACAACCGGAAGCAGAAACATGTAAGTTAAGATGTCCTTGCTCTAATTGTAAAAATAGAAAGGTTATTAAAGAGTGGGATGTTTGGACTCATCTATATTTGAGTGGGTTTACACGAAGTTACAAAATTTGGTATCATCATGGGGAAACTAATTATGAACTTGGTAGTACTAGCGAACCTCAGCCGGCGGTTAGATTAGAAGAACCTATTAGAACGGATGTAGATTATGGTGTAGGTACTGAGCAGATGGTAAATGATCATTTTAGAGGGGAAAATTTACCCAATGCAGAAGGTAGGAGATTTTATGATATGTTGCATGCTGGAAAGCAACCATTGTACGAAGGTTGCAGAGATGGTCATTCAGCTTTATCATCTGCTACAAGACTGATGGGCATTAAAACAGATTATAACTTGGCTGAAGATTGTGTGGATGCGATAGCTGATTTTGTTAAATGTATTCTACCTGAGGATAATGTAGCTCCAGGTTCAAACTACGAGGTTCAGAAACTCGTAGCTGGTGTTGGTTTATCTTATCAAGTAATAGATGTATGCAGCGATAACTGCATGATTTATTGGAGGGCCGATGACCAGCGGATTACATGCAAATTTTGTGGGAAGCCTCGTTATAAAGATACGAGTGGAAGAGTTCCAGTGCCATATAAGAGGATGTGGTATTTACCTTTGACGAAAAGGTTGCAGAGGTTGTATCTTTCGGAACGCACAGCGCAACGAATGAGATGGCATGCGGAGCACTCAACAAATGGTGAGATTAGACATCCTTCAGATGCAAAAGCGTGGAAGCATTTCCAATCAAAGTATCCCGACTTTGCGTATGAGAGAAGAAATGTCTACCTTGGATTATGTACTGATGGTTTCAGCCCGTATGGGAAGAGTGGAAGACAATATTCTCTATGGCCAGTCATTGTTACACCATACAACTTACCCCCAAACTTGTGCTTGCGACGAGAGTTTATGTTTCTCTCCATTCTCGTTCCCGGACCAGAGCATCCTAAGAGATCACTTGATGTGTTTCTTCAGCCACTAATATATGAGTTGCAACAACTATGGGCTGAAGGTGCTGAAACATACGATATTTCGTGTAAAGAGAACTTTCAAATGCGGGCAGTACTAATGTGGACAATAAGTGATTTTCCAGCATATGGTATGTTGTCTGAATGGACAACGCATGGGAGGCTATCATGTCCATATTGTCAAGATGACACAGATGCTTTCCAACTAAAGAACGGAAGAAAAACGTGTTGGTTTGACTGTCACAGACGATTCCTACCACCTGATCATCCATACCGTCGGAGTAAGATTTTGTTTAGGAAGAACAAGCATGTGTTTGATGGTCCACCTGAAGAAGTTAGTGGGTTAGGTTTGAAGACACAACTAAGAGATTTTGGTGCAGCAAGGACGCCAGACGTCGGTGGACATGAGCATTTTCCAGTAGATGCTGTTGGAGAACTACATAACTGGCACAAAAAAAGTATTTTCTGGGATCTGTCATACTGGGAGGATCATCTGCTAAGGCATAATTTAGATGTCATGCATATTGAGAAGAACTTTTTTGACAATCTCATGAACACGATCCTTAACGTTCAAGATAAAACGAAGGATAATTTGAAGTCAAGACTGGATTTAGTCGATATATGTGCTCGTTCAGAACTTCATGTTGATGGGAATGGTAGGGCTCCTTTCATATTTTCTATTATTGAATTGGTAAGTTCTTTTTTTAAAGTTCAATTCATCTTTTCTATTATTTAAATTTGACACTTTTCTATTTCAGTCGGTTCCAAAGAAGAAGGGACGTTTGTTCGGTTTGGGTCGTCGGTCCCGGTCAGTTCCGTCTTCTGCTGCACCACCGCCATTTGTTGATCCAGAAGTACTTATGGGTCAGTTGCAGGACAAAGATGATCGCATATCTGCGTTGGAGACCCAGATGGCGACTCAACAGGCGGGCTTTGAGGCACAGAGGAAGCTGAACGAGCAAATGATGGAGATGATGAGGAGGTTGCACCCGAACGAGGTGTTCCCGAGCATGTCAGACCCGAATTCCCAACACCCGTAGTTTTTTTTTCAAAAACTCTGAATGTTTTATTTTTATTTGTACGACTTTGAATTTTATATAATATGTTTTCAATTTTAATTTTAATTTTATATTTTTGAATTTAAATTTCAAAAATTTAATTTTTTTTTAAAAAAATATTTTTTTGGGATATTCCGAGGAACTGTCTTCCTCGGTATATACCGAGGAACAGGGTTCCTTGGAATTTTCCGAAGAACAGGCTTCCTCGGAAAAATTTGTCGGAACTTCCGAGGATTCATCCCTCGGAATCGTCCTCGGTATATACCGAGGGATAACTTCCTCGGTATATTCCGAGGACTTTTCCGACGAACTGTGGTCCTCACAGTTTCCTCGGAATTTTGTTTCCTCGGAATTTCGTCAGAAAATTCCGAGGGAAAATGAAATTCCGAGGAGTTTTTTCCGAGGACATATTTTCTTGGTATGTCGTCGGAATACATTTATTCCGACGACATGCCGACGATTTTGGTCCTCGGAATGAGCATGTTTTCTTGTAGTGAAAATATATCAGTTTATTACTAATGAAAGTAAATTCTAATTTATGTCTTTTGTTCAACATGTTATTCATTAAAAAAAGGAACATAAGTTATAGAGCACTATATAAAAAAATACTTTTCAGTTAAAAATATATATATAACAAAAAAACAACAATTATAATTTTTTTAAATTTTGAGACGAAGGATACGGAACAGTCAAATGGCTTTGTCCGGTCAATAGAGAACAAAAAAAATGTTTTTCTATAATTGATTTGCTTATATAATTATAGTATCATTTAACATAGGGCTAAGCATTTTGCGCGGACCCAAAGATCTGACCCAAAACTCTCGGTCTGGATAAGAACCGAACCAATTTTTTTACCCTATTCGGACTTGTTCCGAAGAATCCACGTGTCCAAGACCCGACCCGATCCGAACCTGAGATTCAATAGATACCCGAAATACTCAAAACTTCTAGTATACATTAGGCATATATAGATGTTTCAGTATATTTTTGGTATAATGTGTATTTTTAAGTTTTGGATCTGGATTTTTGGGTATGGTCTTAGGTTTCAGGTAAAATTTTAGATTTTCAAAAATATAGTTCGGATAATCGGATAAAAGTTTAGGTATTGTTCAGTTTTTGGGTAGGATTTTAAGTAAAATTTTAGATTTGTTGGATATGTAAATATTTTCAATTATTTTTGTGTTTTAGGTATTTTTGAAGGATCAAACATAACATGAACCTTAACCCGACCCAAAACCAAATCGAATTTCATCCGGTAAACTCTAGTTACCCTATTGGATCCAGTTATCTATTATCTAAACTAACATGGATCCGACATAGCTCGAACCAAACTCGAACTGACATATTCTAATTATTCTAATGGATCTAAATATCTAAGACCTGAAAAATACGAATTCGACAAGACTAGATCCAAGGATCCCAATACTCAGGCTTACTTTAACATAATCTATTAAATAAAGGGAATTTTTTAAAGATGGAATCAAAATCGAGAGTACATACCGAATCAGTCAAATCATTTATTGAAGTAACAAAAAAAAATGATAGGTACAATATTGATTGAAACTCCGTATATAAGAACAAACGACCGGTATACCGACCACTACACCAAAGGAAATTGCTTGTAATTGTTTCCCCCTAAGTTATATATATGCTTAGCACTTAAAGCTGCCCAAGATCGGCTCTGCTCATCTCTAATCTAGGACTGCATGCAGAGCTGAACATGAAACATTTGATATATAAAATAAGTATATTATTGTCGTTCAAAAAAACAAGCATATTATTTATAGTCATATAGAAGCAGTTGTGCCTGTTGTGCTATTTCACCACATCTGATTATTGATGTTAACTAAGAAATGGTTATTGATGTATATTTATATATAAGTGTGTGTATGGTTTGTCGAATTTCTACTTTTGTGGGAATCTAAAACTAGAGAAAGAGTAAATAGCTATAGATTTTTAACATTTATAGTTAGTTAAACTAAGCAAAACCAGGAGCATGTCAGCTAAAGTTAACAGTCTATACATACCGTAGCAGTGAAATAAAAGCTATCGAAATGAGCGAGGGCTATTTACCTATACATCACATAATGTAATTGCCTATGTGTATGCATGTGAAGGGCAGATGAGATCATAGACTGTGCTACGGATAATGATGATGATACAGAAGCCACGTATTCCCTAAAGAAGAATTAATAAAAGAGAAATCAAATCAATTTAAAATTGAAGGCGATAAAATCATTCAAATTTCTACTAGTACCTTTTAGTGAGCCAACCAGGGAAATGAATATTTGTTTAATTCAATCTTTTGTATACAGTTTTAAAATATTTAAGCAACACAAGTAAATAATTCTGACTAAGAAACAAATAAACATGTTGTTAGCAAAAATTAACATTTTTAATGTATTAATTAGTGATAAATTGAAAAATCTAAAAAAAGATAAAGACCAAAATAGACTTAGAAAAATTTTTGTTCCCAAAATAGCATTCAAGAAAAATAATAATTAAAATAGACTTTATTAAATGATATAATATATATTTATACTTCTTGGGTTAATTAATATAAATTTAGGGTTTAGAGTTATGGGGTTGGTTTTGGAGGTGAGTTTTATAATTAAATAAAAATTTAAAATATTAAAAAAATTAAAATAAAAGATTCTATTTTGATCATTTTTTCTTGAGTGTTATTTTTGTGAAAAAAACTTCAAAAAAAATTATTTGAAAGATTTATCCTTTAAAAAAATTAATTGTGTTTATTAAAATTCTATTGGTTGAATCTTATCGTGAATAGTTACTACACAAATAATGCATCGTAAATAAAAAAATTATATATCTTTTTAATATGTGTTAAAATTCTAAAACATACAACTTACTTACATATAGAGAATATAAGGTAAATATAACTAAATGATATGAGTTGTTGTTCGGACAATGTATAAATCCAACTCCACGAAATGCGCTGCACTAATTTGTATTATTAGCAGATATGAGTTGGCGTCCGGACAGTGTATAAATCGAGCTATGTCTTCCTTTACTTTCTTCTCAAAAACTAATCGAAATGCGCTGCACTAATTTCTATTATTAGCAGAGTTGGTGATCTGTGGATAGCAAATTACCATTCCTTGCTCGAGTATATCTTCCATCTCCAACTACCCACCCCAATCCTTTCTTTATAATCTCGCGACCTGTCACTGTCCCTCATGGATTGTAAACTCGGTGTTGTGATGAAGTAATGAAGAAGAAGAACTAGGTTTGACCAACAAAATATCACTAAATGATCTCACTAAACTCAAAAATGGTAAAATACTTCAGTATTTTTCATTTGCAAAGTATTTCAAATTTGATCGGTTTCTTTTCTCTCTACTTTTCATGCATTTAAAAAAAAATATTATGCTAGTATTATTATCACACTTAAAAGAAATCTTTTAACTATAATTTTACAACGTATGAATTTCTCAAAATTGAGCAAAAATATGACTATTGCTTTCTCTCCATGTATAACATGATTGTTGATTGTAAGTTTGGAACACCTTTTAAGCAAGAGTGTTATACTATTTTGAACTCATTGAGTTTCACTTATTTGTTTGTTATTCAGATGTGTTTAAAAAAAAAAGACATTCAGACTGTGTTTAAACAAAATCCAAAGATTCACCCTTCAAAGGAACCACTAATGAAAGGCAAAACATAACAAAGCAAAACAATAACAAAGGAGGTAAATCCATTAAGAGAAAACAACTCTAACATTACACATACAACACACAAAATATAGTACGCGTGATTTAGAGAGCCTGAAATACAAAGGTTGCAACTGAATTATTAATTTTTTGAAATGGAATAGTGTGAAATGATTTATTCTAGGATTTTTCACCATTTGACATTAATGAAATAAAATACTCATTCCATCAGTTCCACATTCCAAAAAATTATTAAAAAAAACATTCATAGCATTTCTGTATAATTTTATCATGGATGATTGAAATGAAATACATTCCATTTTTTGTTGTATTTCCTTCATATATATTTATTTGTATTCTATCAATTCTTTATTATTTGAGACAGCAACTCAACTTAGAACATACAGACACAAAAGGAAGAAAAAAAACATTCAACGTGTGATATACAGAGCCAAACACAAGTCTTGAGATCAGAAAAACACCAACGAGAAGAGAGAGTCCAATCAAGAAGAGCCAAACGCGATATGGATCAATAACAACGCTTATCCACGTACATAATCACTTCAAGCGTTACCTTGCGTCGCAAGCTCCTCTTTTCACCACACGAGCTCCATTGCACGCTGCGTCATCACAACCGCAAGAGTATGTGATCCCATTGTCTCCGCAAACGAGATCCTCCTGGACACAGAATACTGGGCACCCAAATGGATCCGGAACCCCGCTGCAGATGTCGCCGCCAGCTTGAGCATCCGCAGCTTGTAAGCCGATCAAGCAGAAAACAAGAAAAACTAAGGCAATTCTCACTGAGAATGAGGAGAACGAAGCCATTATGTGAATTCCATTGAATGAATGAAACCCTAGTTATAAGGAGATTTGTCTCAGAGATTGCGTGTAACCTTGTTTGTTTGAATTTATTGGTCCGCCCACCCATTTTGACAATCAAGGGGAGGAACCCGTCAATAACAAAAACTACGTACACGTTAGCTGTTTTTGATCTAAACAAGCAAACGTCGCTCTCTTTAGACACAATCTGATCGGTTTGATGTTTTACATGTTCATTAAGTTATTTTGACCCCATGTTGCAAAAAATTGAAATTTCGTACATTTATTTCAGTGATTAGAAAAAGAGAATAAAATTTTATTTTTTCAAATAATCAGAAGTGCCAAAATGAGTTCACAGAGGTCAAACAGCATAGTAACTAAATGGTAGTATTTGACTCTTTGGCCTTTCCTAAGCGCATCATTATTAGTTAGAACATATGTGAATCTCTCAATTATTAATATTTTAATTTTATGATTATTATTTATTTATTTATTTAAATCGAATTACTAATCATGCATCATGTCTAAAACATATTTCAAAAATATTTGAAGTGTTCCCATTTGAAAAAGCTTTTCTTCTTTCTCTTTTTTCTTTTAATTTTTATGATCAATTTTCTTATTCTAAAAATACATGTAAGATATCAACTAATGATGGCATGTTTATCCAGGTCTCTTAGGTTGGGGTTCTTAACGTATAATTTCACATTTTTTTTTAATTTTTCCGTTAAGAAACGTCTCTTAGGTCTCTTATTTAAGAGACGGTTCTTAAGTTTTCTTAGTTAAAAGTTAAAAAACGTTTCTTAGAAAAGCTAAGATACCTGCAATAAACATGTCCTAAGAGCATGATTATCCCAAATACTCATTTAGGGGCTCTTATTTAAAAAAAAAAAAAAAAATTAAGTATTAAAGTGAGTTAAGAGACAACATTAAGAAACCCGAACATTTATGTGCTCCAATACAATGCTCTTAATTAAGTGTTCTTACGAAAAACTATTAAACATTTTTTTATTAAACTTAAAGATTAAATAAAACATATTAAAAGATAACATTTTAAACATAGCTTTTTAATTAAAAACATAAAAACAAAGATTAGTAAAATAAACAATAATAATTTGAAAGAAGCATCCAAGCCCATTTGTTGTCTTTATCAGGTCCAAATTTAAGCCATACATGTTCAACCAAATCATCTTCAGTTGTTGATGCATTTGTCTATCACGAATTCTAGTTTGAATACCCATCATATTGATGATATTTGTAGGGATATCTGTAGAATATGTGAGATCCACATGTAAACTTTCGGTGTGTTCTCCTTGTTGGAAGCTAGACTTTTAACAATGGGAAAGCGAGCTTGCAAGACTCCAAAATCACGCTCGACATCCTTTCAGACAGCTTCTTGACGTTGAGCAAATAAAACTGCTTTCGGCCCTTGTGGTATTATAATAGATTGGATTAAAGTAGCCCATTTCGGTAAAATACCATCGGTGAGATAGTAAGCCATATGATACTCTCTTCCATTGACAGAATAAGTGACTTGCAAAGCTTGACTCTTTATTATGTCATAAAAAACAGGTGAGCGATCAAGAACATTGATATCATTTAAGGTACATGGAGGTCCAAAAAATGCATGCCATATCTAGAGATCATATGAATAAACCGCCTCTAAAACGATTGTTGGTTTAGTTGAACCACGGGAATATTTCCCTTTCCAAGCGGTGGGACAATTCTTCCACTCCCAATACAAACAATCAATGCTTCCTATCATCCCGGGAAATCCACGATGCTCTCCAATATCAAGTAGACGTTGAAGATCAGCCGTGTAGGTCTTCTTAGGTACTCATCGCCAAACCAATAAATTATCCCTTCCATAAAATTCTCCAAACATGACCGAGTTGTCGTTTCACCAAGCCTGAGGTATTCGTCGACCGTTTCAGCCGCGATACCGTATGCAAAGACACGAATAGCTGCTGTACATTTTAGAGTGTAGAGAGACCAAGCCTTCCGAGACCATCTTTCTTTTGGCGAAAGAATTAAACTTCGTTGGAGAGTCGATCAACAATGTGCATGAAAAATTGCTTGTTCATTCGAAAACAACATCGGAATAAATTTTCAGGATACGTCGAATTTCCACTGAAATAATTATTCCATAAACGTATATGGTCTTCTTCACGATTACGTTCGATATAAACTCATCTTTTTCTTTTTTTTCCTTGCTTCTTCTTGATCATCATAATGAATGGTAAAATTCTCAAAGGTTTGATCAAAGTGTTGATCAAAATATTGATCAAATGTATCATCAATTGATCTGTATATCTAAAGTGTTTTGCGAAGAAGAAGCCATATATAGTGTTTGAGAAAAATGTTTTGAGTATCAACTTGGAGCTTCCATCATTTTTAGCCACAGACAGCTCACACCACTTCTGGTCATTATGCAACTTTTTCCAAGCATGCTCAAGTGTGAACTTTTTTTATGGTTGGTGAAGAAAATTTTCTGTGCTAGTTTGAGAACATCATTCTCATTTTGACAACTGCTTTTCTCTCTGGTTTCAGCTTCATATGCTCCACAAAACTTGTAAACTAAGTCATTGATCTTGTGCCAACAATTCTTACAATGAGATGCCTCTCTATTTTCACATACATCAAGCTTAAGACTAACCGAGAAGTACGACACAATTCTTTTCCAGAAAGCAAGAGACCTTTGCTCATTTCCTACTACGGGATCTTTGCTTGTGTTTAACCACGAGATGATGAGCACTACATCCCACGTCTTTCTTTCTTTATGATTGGCTTCAGTGTCTTCACTAAAGTTTGACTTTTTGAGGAGAGCAAGAGAGACGAGGAGAGATCATATTCGGCTGATTCCATCGAGGAGAGATCACGGAGGCTTCGAGGGGAGCGAAAGACTCACAAATTGATTCCGTCGAGAGACATCATCAACTGATTCTGATGAGGATAGGTCATCGTCGATTCAGTCGACAAGAGATCAACGTCGATTTCGTCGAGAGAGAACATGAGATAGAGGCAAAGTCGTCGAGAGAAAGACACAAGGAGATGCTTTCGTTTCCTGAGAGAGAGAAAGAGACGAGGAGAGTTGAATGTCCAGCACGTGTCTCATAAGATACACCTCTTGTGAGCTTGTGCCTTATCTAATTACATCATTTTTTTAAAATCCTAAAAACTATAAGCAACCCCTTAAGCGACCGGGTTAATGCTACTCTAAGTGTTTAGTTTTACACCATTAATGTATAAATTTTGTATACCTTTCTCTCCAGTGTTTGCTTTGTAAAATACAATTAGGTGATAACCCGTGCCTTGTACGGAGTGAATTTGTTTAATAGAATTTATAATGTTTAATATATATATATATATATATATTAGAAATTTAAAATTCACTAGTCAATAAACATTTTCTGCTTTACTAAAAAAATAATTAATAAAATAAAATAAATGAAAATATTAACAATGTATATTCATAAATCTTCTTAGTTTCTTTAGCTTTTCTTCTGCGTGAGCTTAAAACATGATCTAGTACTGTTCGAGGAAACTTTCTTGATCCACAATTACGATGCCTAGAGGGAACTTTTCTTGACCGACGTTGCGGCACATCTAAACGGTACTCTGCTCCCAAACAGATGATAATGTTACAGCATGGACAAAAGGCGGTCTCGTCAATCTATGGCTCTCCGGTACTCTGTCCAAAAGCCTCTTCAGCGGCACATACAAAACATGAGGAACATCTTGAGAAATTTGGACTCGAATTGAGAACCTTTTCAGAGACAACAAAGAGAACATAGCCATTCAACTTGACCATAATTTTCGTACAAAAGAGATTGGTGATCTCTATATTTCACTCATACTCCCAGCAGTTAAAATCAAATTCTGATCTCTTCGCCAACATAGACGCTCCAGATTGAACCATGGTGACTTACATGTTGAGTATTCTTAATGACAAGTATGACAACATGATCATATATTATAAGCCATTCCAACGTTCAATGAGGCACGCTCCATACTGCTTCTCGAAGAAGATCGCATGAACAAAGGTAAAAGCCTAATCCGTCCAATAATGACAACTATTTTGCAGGCAAGGTCCTGCTAACTGCTTCATCTACATATGAACGGAAACATGCTTCGGCTTCTCATCACCACAACATCAGCGTTTCAACAACAATAGAAGTGGTGGGAGAAACAACAGAGGCAAAGCTCGCAACAATAACTATTATCATCAGAGGCCTCAATTCCAACAATGCAGTTAGATAATCGGATTAAAACCTGACATATCAATTTGAAAGAAAATATAAGTGATAAAGAAGGAAAACCAGTTGACACTCTGATTGAGAATAGAAAATTGGCATGCGCTTTTCAATATTTAACATTCACTCGTCCAAATATTTCTTATGCAGTCCAACAAGTATACATTTTCATGCATGATCCTCGAGAACCACATCCCCAAGCTCTCAAGGGGATATTGAGGTATGTTTGAGGTTTATAACATCTCGGCCTGCAACTATTTAAGAAACAAAAATATGATAATGACATCATATTAAGATGCTGATTGGGCGGGTTTCCCTACAACTCGTCGTTCAACTTCAGGCTTATGTATCTACTTAGGTGACAACCTAAAATCTTGGTTAGCTAAACTCAACATATAGTGTCACGGTCCAACGCAGAAATCGAGTACAAAAGAATAGCAAATACAATGGCAGAGGCATGTCGATTAAGAAATATGTTATTAGAGATGGATATTCAAATTCCTATGGCCAAAATTGTATATTGTGATAGCATAAAAATGGTGTACTTGTCATCAAACTTAATCCAACACCAAAGAACAAAACACATTGAAATAACATTTACTTTTTAAGAAAGGAAATTCAGATGGGCCAAGTAGGTGTGTTAAACATTTCTTCAGAAATGTAGTACGCTGATATCTTTACAAAATTAATTTATTTTTTTTTATATAAATTGAGTGCAATTTGAGATAATAGTGACAAATACAATATCATATATATATATATATATATATATATATATATATATATATATATATATATATATATATATGCAACAAGATTATAATTAAAATTCGACAAAGCATTTAAGTATTTTTTGACAAAAGACTTTTAAAGTAAAAATATTCTATATTTGTTATATTTAACTTAAGAATATGTTAAATTATGATTTTATGTTAAAAGAAATTGTTATTTTTAATTCCTCAAGTAATTTTCAATCAGAAAATTAAATACTCAAGTATTATATGCGCATATTTATTCTTCAATTAAGCATTGACTACGCAAAATTATGATTTGAATAGTCAACCGTTAAAAAGTTGACGGAAACTGTTATGTTTCCGTTAAGCAGTTAACGGTTGACTATTTCGGTTTTAATTTCGCGCAGTCAACTATTAGTTGAAGAATAATTCCGCGCGAGCAATAGTTGAGTATTAAAATTGCTGATTTCAATTAGTTTAGGAATAAAAAGCTCAATTTCCCCATTGCAAGGGGGTAAAATAGAAATTAGGTATCCTTAGGGTATTCTGGAGAATTAAACCCTAAATTACTCTCATCGGACAATGCTATAAGAAGCCAAACCATTCATTTTCAACAGTGTCTGAATCAATCCGTCAAGCACAATGTCTGATTCTCCCGTCAATGATTTCCCCGGCCTTTACGCCAATAAGATCTCTCTCTTTATGTTCGTTTGATATGTCACTAGTTCTCAAATATATATGTTTTAGCTTCTTTTTTTTTGGAACTTCATGTAATAGATCTGTAATTATGTGGCTGATTGTTTGACAAGTTTTGGAAAATAGTACCAACTGAATAGATCCGAAGGTTTTGCATCTCTGTTTAGTAACTTTCTGTGTGTGTGTGTGTCAGCGGTGGAGACAGGTGTGTTCTGGGACAAGGAGAAATGCAAGATCACTGATGAATACAATGCTGCTCAGGTTTTGAAAAACATGAGAAATGCTCTTTTGGGTGGTGGTCTTCGTGGTCATGTCACATTCATCGCTTATGGTGATATGACTGGTCTTGACTTTGAATCCACCGACATCAAGCTCAATCATTTTCCCTTAGGTCACTACTACTACTCACAAGACTTTGCTCATGTTGTTAATCTTTTGACTACCCAATAAAATTACAGGTTTATTCAAGTGTTTCCACGGACACAAAGGCACCGATGATGATTCTTGTTGCTAATAGGCACTAATCTACCACAACCTCTTCCTCAAAGATGGTGATTCTAATGGCTAGTAGGACCTCTAATCTAATGGATGTTGTAGATCACATTTAGGTGGAAAAAGTAGAGTTATTTTTTCTTCTTTCTTGGTTGTAAGAAATGTTGGATGGATCATCCTCTGATGGAACTTATTAGATGATTTAATTAAATAATCTACTTTAACATTCCTTTTATTGATTTTTATATGTGTTGATTATGGTCTTCCATGGTGTCAAAACGCTTTATTTGCAGTCTTCCAGATTACATTACACATCAAAGTGGTATAAGTGTAATTATTGGAATTTTAATATTTACTAGCGTTTGACCCACGCGCCCGCGCGGATGTTATTTTTGTGAATGCCTAATATTTTAAGTAATTTGTTTGATATAATTGTATATATGACTTGAACTTAATATTCGATATCCGTTATCCGATTCGGGATCCTATCCGCTTCGAAAAACGGATATTCAAGGATTATGATAGTGATTTTACGGATTCGATTCATCCAAGTACAAATTCAGATAGTAAAATTTTAGGTCTGGATATCCGTCCAGGTATTATATATTTAAAATTTAATTATAGTTATCTATGTATATTATATATATTTTTATATAAAATAACTAAAATTTTAATTTTATTAAATTTTAAGCTTTTTAAATAATAATTTTAAATAGAAAAAATAGATGGTCAATAGTTAGTTTTTAATTTATTTTTAATTAAGAAAAATAGGTCTCGATATATGTGTGTATTCGGATTTTAGTCTGAATATCTTAACCCCAAATATCTGGATCCGGATAACAATTTTACGAATCCGACGAATGCATATCCGAATCCGTATATCCTAGAATACCTTAGATATTCGATCCGTCCTAGACCTAACTGTGTATATGTATTATATGGTGATTAATTTTTTAAAATTTATAAATTACAGAAGTTATTCTTATTAGAAATATATCACAAAAATGATAATAAATTGTATTTGTTTAATATATATATATATACCCATTTATAATAAATATTAGTATGTATTTTAGTCATTAAATTGTTATGGAAAGTTACATAATTTTGTTATTTTAAATGAATAAATTCAGATTATAATCGAAAATTATTAAAATTATTATTATTTTATAGTTCAAATATAGTTGGTAGCTTATATGAATATGAATAAAAATAAAACTAATTTAATGCTACATATATGTATAATTCTGTTTTTATTATAAAAATTTGGAAAACACATATACATTTTTTATGAAGTTTTCAATTCCAATGACAAAAATTGTTAATGGGCTTAGCCAATATTTAATTTCTTTTTGTTAAGAATCAATGTTTAGATGTTTGGATGCATGAATAATATCAGTGGCATTTTTTGTAAATATTAAGTAAAATCAAGAGTTATTTCCTATTTGTACTTCAGTTTTAATAGTTTAGATATTAATCAAAATAAATTAGAAACATTTGGGCATTGATCACACAGACCTGACAGTAACCATGATCCGTGCAGTCTGTGGTCCTATTGGGCTGGGCATAGTTGGTTTTAATTTAAATAGGCCCAATTGTTTAACTCAATGCGGCGTAAGTTAGTGTGAGATGTTAAGGATATCACCAAACCACAGTCGCTTACAAGCTCGAGAGGCGGTCTATCGGGAAGAAGACACTCTTGTCCGAAGCAAAAACAATCAATCAAACTCTTCTTCTTCTTCAATTTGCGTTTACAGCATCAACCAATCAATGGCTTCTTCGTCTCCATTGCAGATGGTTCGCACTTCTCGCACTATCTCCCAGGTTCGAAACTCCAACCCTACATTTTGCAGAGATTTGTTTTCTCAATTTTCATCGCGAGAACTAAGCTCTGGTTTACTGGGTTTAAGTCTTTGTCATCGAGTTACACTGTCCGGTCTTAAAGTCCTATGCTTGGTTTCTCTGTAGATTGGTGTGAAGTCGCAGCTAGTTTCCGCACATCGAACATCTCAATCACTCTGCTTCGGAACTCGTTCCTCTGGTTTCGCACTCTCTTCAAGACTACACTACACGTCAAGTTTCCCTCTTAAGCAATTCTCCAGAGCTTATGCGACCACCAAACTCCAGAGAACAGCTTGTGTTAAATCAATGGCCGCTGTAAGATTGAAACAACCTAACTTTTTCATATAATCATAGTTATGTTTTGTTGCTTATGGGTTTGTGTTGAGTAGGAGGAGGAAGAAGAAGTACTAGAACCTCTTCAAGCTGAAGTGACAAACAAGGTTTACTTTGATGTGGAGATTGGTGGTGAAGTCACTGGAAGGATTGTAATGGGTCTTTTTGGAGGTGTTGTCCCCATAACAGTTGAGAACTTCCGTGCCTTGTGTACTGGTAAGATCTGTCTTATCTTAAAGTTTGTAACTTTTTAGATAAAACAAAAACACTGTGAGTCTTTTTGGCTAAGAGGAACTTGGTTTCTTCAGGTGAGAAGAAGTACGGGTACAAAGGTTCTTCCTTTCACCGTATCATTAAGGACTTTATGATCCAAGGAGGTGATTTCACTGAGGGAAATGTATGTTTTTATCTTTCTTTGTTTGTTATTATCTCACATGTAATGTTTCTTTCTGAACTGTTGATATGGTCTCCCAGGGTACTGGAGGTATTAGTATTTACGGGGCCAAGTTCAAAGATGAAAACTTCACCCGTGAGTATATTTACTAACAAAGAAGCATTCTTGTTTTATGTGAATATAGTATTTACTTGGTTGATGATGTTTACAGTGAAGCATACTGGACCTGGAATCTTGAGTATGGCTAACGCTGGTCCTAATACTAATGGAAGCCAGTTTTTCATTTGCACCGTCAAGGTTTGAAGAATCAACAACTCTTCTTATCATCTGTTATAAGTCTTTTGTTCATAATGTTTTGTTATTTGTCTTGTGCAGACTCCATGGTTAAATGGCAAGCATGTTGTGTTTGGACAAGTCATTGAAGGTATGAAGCTTGTGAGGAGACTTGAGTCTCAAGACACAAGCGCAATGGATGTTCCAAAGAAACCTTGCAGAATCTATGCCTGCGGAGAGCTCCCAATGGAAGCTTGATAAACAGTGGATCTTTGTTCTGGTCTTTTTTTGTTTTTTCACTGTTATGACTATTGAGGAATCTGAAACATCGAGAAGCCAGAGATTTTTCAAGTTATGGTCTTTGGTTTCTTTATTATGGATGCATGAGTTAAAAAGTACAATAAGGTTCCCCTATTAGAGTTTTGTCTTTAAGCTTGAACCATGGTTGCAACCACCACGGCTTGCTGAACAATTGGCTCGAGCTTCTCATCTTTGTTGTCTTCCCATAGATCTGGTATAGCTTCCTTTACGTTGTGAATGGTGCTTAGTGCATAGTCAGCACCTGGAACTAGCACCGAGTCACCCACGAACACGGTTTTTAGCCCTGTTGCTTTAGCACTGGCGATGTTACGATCACTGTCATTGAAGAACATATGACAAAGAAAAAAGTATCTGAAACTATGATAGATTCTTGTCCTGACATGAAAAAAAATACAGAAAGGAAACTTTTGAGTTCTGTCTGAAACTGTGATGCGATTTTTATGACTTTTCCTTACCGTTTTGCGTGGATCAACGATGTCTGCAATGCGAATGGCTGCTTCAAAGGCTTGAAAAGAGGGTTTACAGAGGATTTGAGTGTTAGAATCAGAAGAAGGGTTTAGTGTTTCGAAGCAAATGATTCCTTCAAAGCAGTCCTCTAGACCCAAACAGTTAAGAGCTCGTGTCCGGTGACCTTTGTCTGCATTAGTAAAGATCTGATGGAAACAGAGGATGAGAACCAAAAAAGGAATCAATGGAGAACTCTTATTAAAGAAAAAAAGTGGAGGAAGCTTACGATTTTACGGTGAGGCATAGAGAGAAGAAGGCTACGGAGAATAGGATCAGGCTTTTAGTTTCTCGTACGGAAGTCTTCCATGCACATATTCATGAAACTCATCATTGTCGAATTCATAACCCATAACCTGTTAACACACGGTTCTGTTTTAGTTTATAGTTCCAAGAATTGCTATGAAATGGATGAGAGAGTTGTCATATTACCTTGAGACCAGCCATGGTGGTTCCATATTCTTTGTAAAGATCAAGACACATCTTTGGAACTTCACTCTCTTCGATTCCTAGTTGATTAAGCATGAACTCTGCATATATAAGTAAAAGATAAGAAACAGTTTAATAATTAAAAGAGTTTATCCAAATATTCAATCAATCTTGAAACGTTAATCTCTCTGTACCTTGGATGTTCTTTCGACAAGCTAAGTTGATTCCGATGCTCAAAGGATATAGAGTATCGTCCATATCTGTAACAACAACAACAAGAGGATAGTTTTTTCTTTACTCTTCAGAACCTGCATGGAGAAGAAAAAAATGTGTAAGATGATGTGTTTATGTATGTATTACCAAAGAACAAGCACTCGTACTTAGCTCCAAGTTCATCCATCCTCAATCTAGTGAAGTGGAAAGGATGTAGATATTACTTAGTGAAAAATGCGAGAGACAAAAGAGAGCTTATGATCAATGTGAAGGAATTGGCTACTATATCTACTCACAATATCACATAATATTTGATTATCTTAACATTGTTATGCTTTTTTTTTTGGTAAATTCATAACAAATTTATAACGTCCTGACCGTCTACTGCTTGCCACCCATGTCTGCTCTCTCGGTCTATGGACCTCATCATGTTCCAACGGTCGGTTCGTAATTTTTTTAAGGTTTACTAACCATGCAATCACCACCAGACATGTCGCCGTGTTTTGGCCTCATTTCCACGGTATCGCGAATCACTTCTTGATAGGTCACCCATAATTTCATTACTCCATCCCAAACACGCTTAACCCTAGCTCTAAACGATGTGTGACGGAAAAGGTAAATCAACTTTGGTGACATATGTAGTCAAATCAATCTCTTAAGCCATTTTCATATATCACAACTCGGGATGTTACAATTCACTCTCTCTCAAAGAACGCAACGTTCTCGCTGCGCCCCACGACATGTCTCAAGACGTTGTTCGGGTTAGAACCGAGATGACTAACCAGCTCTGATACCACTTCGTAACGCCCCAACCGCCCACGACTAATGGGTCACCCACGTCCGCTCTCTCTGCCCGTGGATCTCATCCCGTTCCAACAGTTGGTGCGTAGATTTTCCAGAACTCGAGATCATTGTTTACTAACCCTGCAATCACCACTGGACATTTCCCTGTGTTTTAGTCTTATTCGCACGGTATCGCGAATCACTTTCCCGATAGTTCATCCATCCTTTCATTACTCCAGCGCAAGCACGCTTAATTGTGGAGTTTTAAACGGATGTATGACGAAAATATAAGTTAACTTTGGTGACACAGATAATCAAATCAATTCTCTTAAGCATTTTTCATATATCACAACTCGAGATATTTAAAAGTTATTATTATATTTTTGTTCGATGTTTCTAATATGAATTGGTTGATAACTCTGATAAGTGACCGGAGTTGTCAAGTGGACTCAATACATATGTGAACGTGGAATATCCTGTAAGTATATTAATAGATTTTGATCCGTACATATGTGCGGGTAATTTTTTATTTTATTAATTGTATATTTTGAAAAATATGTTAATGTACCAATTCAATAATTTTTCATATTTCATTCATATATTAATTCTAATTTAATATAATATATAGATTATACTTATAAAATCTCTAAAAATAGCATAGAATTTGCTTCTATAATAAAAGTTTATTTAATTTTTATTTATAATAATATATTACTAATTACTAGATTAATGAATGAATTCATTTAAAAATATATAAAAATCTTAGTAAGATATTGTTAGATTTTCTACAACAGATTTTATTATAGTTGTTTATTATTAATATCCTAATAATTATTAAAAATATTTGAAATGTTTTATTTTTAATAGATTAATGTAATAATCAAATAGATGTAATTGATGAAATGGACCAATATGACTTTTTATGGTAGATAAAAATTATTTTTCTCTTTTAATAGAGAAGATAAACTATAATTATAAAATTTATAAAAATAGGATATAATTTTATTCTTGTTTCTTAAATTTTATTTAAAATTAATTTCAATAGTATTAATTACGAAATTAAATAATACATTATTTTATAAAAACATTAAAACACTTTAATTAGATTTTGTTAGATTTTCCTCAACTGGTTTTGTTTAAACTAAAAAAAAAATTATAATTAAAATTGATTTATTAAATTTTTTAAAATGATATATATTTGCTTGATTAAAGTAATTAATCAAAAAACTCATAATAATAAATCAATGAAATGGTCTTCCTATGACTTTTGTCTAGTAGATTTTTTTGTACTTCTCTTTTAATAGAGAAGATTTTTAAGAAAATTACTGCGAGTTTATATGTCTGAAAATATACATAATAATCTGATTTGTTTTTTAAAAAGCTTTGTCTCTATTTTTCTGTATAAACTGGCTTGCAGTAATATGAATTATTTAAAGAAAGCATGATTACTGATAATAACTTGGTGATTATGATAATGAACCACCATAACATATCACATGCTGATGCGTACTATAAGAGTATGTTTATTGGAGGCTCTTAAGAGGGGTTCTTGCACTGTCGCGGTCCCACTGACACGTGGAACCCGTAAAAAGTACAAGAACTACTTCTTAAAACTGCTAAATAAGAACCGTTTTTGGAGAGTTTTTTATACTGTTTACGGATCCCATTGACACGTGATGGTACGCAATTGGTTCGTTTTAATTTTTTTTTTAATCAGCAAAAAAAGAAAAATAGGAACTCCAAGTGGGGTTCTATGATTAAAGATGTCTTAAGCCTATAAGATGAGGTGCTTAGCATATACAATTATTTTGATCGTTCATACCTTCCTTAGTCATCTTCCAGTTTGCATGACCTGCCATTTCCATGAGCAAAAATACAAAAAAAAAAAAATTAAAGACTAATGGTAAACAGTGATATATTCTGAAATGTTAGTGTCGACAGAACAAAAAGAGCCAAGTAGCATGCAGCAAATAAATTGTTTAATTATGAAAAACTTCTTTATTTCATAATAGATAAACATCTTTCTATTTTCTTACTACTCGGTTCATATAACTATAACTGAACATATGGTAGACTTGAGAGTTATTATCCAGGCTTCGAATTTGATGTAGATATCTTAATTTTAAAGTTTGAATATCCGGATGTGTGCTTCAAAATATATTATTTTTTTAATTTTATTAATAATTATATTTGAATATTAATATTCATATATAAAATAAGTTTTACAATATAATATTTAAATTTTAATAATGTTATATCTCATATATATTCATAATTTTTTATTAATATGTCATAATTCTTAAGCATTTTTATATTTTTATTTTTTTAATCTATAATTACTTTTACGGATCTGAATTCAGAACTGAATATCCGCGAGTATCACAATATATAGACAGATCCGAAGTCCGAATACTTGGAAGATATGAATCTAGATATTAAAATCACGGATTCGACGAATCTAGATCTGGTTCCAGATATCTTAAATTTTTCGGATATCCGGATCCGTCCCATCCCTAGCATCTTATTTATTTTTCGATGCTTTCTTATGAGAGATAGTAGACTACAATATCATTATATTGAACAGTTTTTGTATACGGGATATTATGAACTACAAGAAATGAAATTCAAGGATTATGAAATATATGTGGTATATTCACTACCAAGTGCGGTTACGTACAACCTCACGACTCGGCGGATTAGATTCTGCTTGTGCACACTGTATATGCCGAGTACTATTATACCTAAAACAATATTCACTCTATTTTAATAAGATGTATATTTTGGAGTATTTACGTCTATTTAGAAAATATATAAAATTTTAAGTCCTAATACATTATTTTTCGTTGTTAGCTATTCTTCATAATTTTCAATCAATAAGATTATTATAAACACTTTGAAATAAACAATTTACATTAATTAATGCATTAGAAATATAAAATTATATCTTTTTGAACTATTGTTTTTTTAAAAAACATGATTAACAGAGGGAGTATTTTCAGAGGGAGTATTTTTCTTCATGATATGTACTATTTTTCATACCACAATGAAGTATTGAAGGGTTAAAACGATTTTAATTAACAATCTATGGATTAACAATACATCGATAATGAAAGAAAAAGTAGATAACATCATATAGTAACTACAGAACGAAAATTAATGCATGTCCATTTTAAGAATGAAAGTGAAAATCTGCATAGTTTTAACAAGAAAAAAAGAATCAGATCTCCAATATAATATTTTGGTTAGCTTATTCAGAGAGCATCTAATCTATTAAAACTGAAGTACAAATAAGAAATAACCCTTGATTTTACTTAATATTTACAAGAAATGCCATTGATACTATCCTTGCATCCAAACATATAAACATTGATTATTAACAAGAAAAAAATAAATTTGTGCTAAGCCCATTAACAACATTTATCATTGAAATTAGAAATTTCATAAAAAAAAATATATGTGTTTATATATATATAGAATTAAATTGGTTTTATTTTTTATTCATATTCATATAAGTTAACCAACTATATTTGAACTATAAAAAAACTAATAATGTCAATAATTTTCGATATAATTTGAACTTATTAATTTACAAGAACAAAATCATGTAATTTTCTATAACAATTTAGTAACTAAAATACATATTAATATTTATTATAAATGGTTATGTATACAAACAAATACAATGTATTATTCATTTGTACGATATATCTAATAAGAATAATTTATGTAATTTCTAAATTTAAAAATTTTAATCACCATATAATACATATACACAGTTATGTCTAGGACATATCGAATTTCTGAGGTATTTTAGGATATATGGATTCGGATATTCATTCTTCGGATTCATAAAATTGTTATCCGGATCTGGATATTCGGACTAAAATCCGAATACACGCAGATATTTGGACCTATTTTTTAATTAAAAACCTAAATATTAACAATCTATTAGTCAATTTAAAATTATTATTTTAAAAAACTTTAAAAGCATACAAGTTTAAAATTAAAATTTTAGTTATTTTATATAAAAGTATATATAATATACATAGATAACTATAATTAAATTTTAAATATTTAATATCAAGATCCGGATATTTAGACTTAAATTTTACTATCTCAATTTGTACTTGGATAAGTCGAATCCGTAAAATCACTATCAGGATCTCCGAATATCCGTGTTTTGAAGCGGATTGGATCCCAGATCGGATATCGAATATTAAGTTTCATTCAATATACAGTTATATCAAACAAATTGTTTAAAATATTTGACATTCATAAAAATAACATCCGCGCGGACGCGCGGGTCAAAGGCTAGTGTAATATTATAACAAGTGAAAGGTGTAAAGCCTAGACCTAACTAAGATCTCTTAATGTAATATGCATTCGTTTTCTTTTGTTGGATTCTAATTTATTTTCTCATACGATAAATGTTATCGTCTAATCTATAATTCTAAACGTAATAAATTTAGACAAAATTGTAACGGTCTACCCTACAGCTGGGCGGATCAGCCGGCCCTGCAGTGCACCGACCCTAACCTCTCCCATGTGATACAACTTGCCCGAATTCACCCTAGGCCTCGGCTCACAAGTGAGTTATTGGTGCGCTGGGGATTACTCGAACCCAAGACCTCACCCTTTAACATCACTCCTATAGAGAAGTTGTCACCAATTGGATCCAGTGGGACCCACACAGGGCGTCCACACCGACGGTCGGCCTCGGTCCACACAGGGACCCGGTCCACACATGGACCCGACCACAGCGCTGCAGCACATCGACCCTAACCCCTCTCCGTAGGAATATCCACATCCACCGGTAGGTTATTGGTGAGGTTTGAACTCAAGACCTCACCCTTTAACAACTCTCCCAAAGAGAAGCTATCACCAATTGTTTAATCTTCCCATGTCATGTTCATGTTACGTCAATCTTCCCGGCATGTGGTTATTGATTAATCACGTATCAATCAATATGGAGTCAAGCTCAAACTAAACAATACTTTCTTGCGCAGGAAGCAACATTTTTCAAGTGGTAAAGGACTAGGGAAAATCTGGTGAGACGAGACATATTTGTTTCCAAGCATTTCTGGATCCGATCTTTGCTAAGGTGAGGGTCTATTCCGTAAATCTCGTACCAGTGTAGAATTCTTCCTATCGTAGTTTAGATTTCAAAGCATGATTCATATGTTTGAATTGAGTATGTTTGAGTCGTGATTGGTAGTTAGTTAATTCATTGTAAACCGGAATTAGGGGTCTAGAGGATTCAACTGTGATTGAATTGTGTGATGTTAATTGATTATATATAAATATATATATACATAGATATTAAGTAGGGACTATGTGTGGTGGGCGGGAGTTCATGGATGCCTGGGCTATCGACGCAGATGGGTGGGTGGGGGTTCGGAGACATTTGGACTATCGACACAGATTGTTTTGTGGTGCATGGTGTAGAGACGTTTGCATCTGACGCAGATTGGTTATGGGCGGAGGTACAGAGACATATTGTACTAACGACGCAGAGTATGTATATCCTTATGAGGAAATGCGGGGTGTATGAACTAGTTATACGCTATCATCGCATTAATTGTTTTGTATGATGCTCTAGGCATCGTGTTTGTTCATGTTAGTACTAAACTTCCATAGTGGGAGTTATATTTACTTAGTTAGTGGTTTGCGTGTCTAGCATCTCATACCTCACTGAGTGACTCATCTGTTGCTCACTCCTCTTTCTTCCTCTTGCAGGTGAGCATGACGAGTAGTTGGATATCTTAACGATTTGGTGTCTTGGGGATCATTGTATTTTATATCGGTTTTGATTCGCTTTTATACGACTTCTCGATATTGTACCGATAGTAGCACGCGGTTCTCAAGAGAGGAGGAGACGGGTGTTATAAAAACATTTTAGTGAAAGTTCTAAGTTCGCATGTTCCAACATAATTCTAAAAAAAAAACTTTATATATTGCAAAATATGTGCGTTACAGTCACCCGTATAGAAAACGATATATAAATAGAAGTGGAATAAAGTCATAGACGTGCAAACTGAATAATTTTAACTTTTTTTGTTAAGTGAAGACTGTTTAAGAAACTCTTTTATTTAAATAAACTTGTCACCACTTAAAAAATAAGAAATTTAAGTATGAATTAGTTTTTATGTTACTTATAATTTGAACATGATTTACAGATATAAACATAAAATGGTGTAAAATTATCGTAAGTAGTTGAACAAATAATATTATTGAAAATTCATCAACGAAGGTGGATAACCTAACCGGAGACTTTACAGCGTTGACGGCAAATTTCTGTCTCAAGAATGAATAGCAGCTTGAATCTGGTTTTCATGATTTATGTGAAACCTCTATACATTTTATATTTGAATTTTAAAATAATTGTTCATATATATATATTTATTGATAATTTGATATAATAATAAATAAATAATATATTTGTTGAGTCATCAAAAAATTGCAAGAGTGATGTGTCTATTAGATCACCAAAGTAAATGAAGAAAAAGATTGAAAAGAAATCTTAACATGCGCCAAAAGAGGAGGAACATCTAAGCATATGGTAACATTTATTACATTCACCAAGATTAATAGTAGTAGAAATCTATAAGATTATTTATTCTTTTGACAACGAAATATATAAGATTACGCCAAAAGAGGAGGAACATTTGAGCATAAAAACATGCGCCTGTCATTATATTAATAGAAGGAAATCAAGGATTAGTAGTATAACACTATAATCTAATACAATTAATTTAAGAGTCAAAGTTCAAGTTTTTAGAAAGAAACAAATTTGCTAAATTCACAGAAATGTATTTTAAAATGTGTTTACAGAAATCTGTGAATCAAATTAAAGGAAAAAGATTTCCTGCTATTATTAATTTTAATCTCAACTTATAGAGCTTTTCTGAGGTTAGACATTTTAATCTCAATTATCGAATCTAAAATTACTAACTGCAAAAATCGTAAGAAACAAAAAAATTCAACCAATGGTGTCAAATATATAACTCCAGACGCAAATATGTAAATAAATACGGGATTTTAATGCGTTTTGATTTAATACATTTATTAATCAAACAAAACAAAACAACACAGCATACAATACAATTACGTGACGGAACATAATCATTACAAAAATGGAAGCGCGTGAGAGAATTTATAAAAGCTTCATCTGCTTTACTCTTTTCTCTTTTTACAATAAAATAATTTTGAAATTTTTTATTTTGCGTCTCTCATGCAGTAGTATTGTGATTAAGACTAAGAAAGAAATCGAAATCAATCTTTATAATAATCCAAGTTTTCGCGCTCGCTCGAGCTGCATTCCCCGAAGCGAAGGAGATGAGGAGCGTGTTGCTCTGGGTTGCGGTGGCTCTGTGCTCAGTCGCGGTGGTTGTTCGGAGCGGATCTGGCGATGGAGATACTGAGACTGTGATATCGCTACTGGAGAACAAACTGGTGGCGTCGGAGGTCACCATGGTGCCTCTCACCTTGATTCAAGGAGCTGGCTCCAAAGGAGCTGGTACACACACTCTCTCTCTCTCTGTTGCTCGTAGACTCAGATTCATCGAATCGTTTTGAATTGATGAAACATATTTGTTAGAGAATCTTGAATAATTGAATGTTTTGGTGATAATTTGATGCAGTGTGCCTAGATGGGACGCTACCTGGTTATCATCTAGATCGTGGCTTTGATTCTGGTGCTAACAGTTGGCTTATACAACTTGAGGTATGCAAGCTAGTGAGAGCTGACTTAGAAACTAGATTTATAATGCAATTTGGGTGGTGTGTAGGGTGGGGGATGGTGTAACAACCATAGGAGCTGTGTCTATCGCAAAACTAGTCGTCGTGGCTCCTCTAACTTCATGGAAAAGACCTTGCCTTTTACTGGAATTTTGAGCAATAAACCTCTAGACAATCCTGGTTTGTTCATGAGTTTTGTGCATGTTTGTTGGTTATAAATGCTGACACTATTATATCGATTCTGTTTTTTTTTTGTTTTTTTTTGCAGACTTCTTTAACTGGAACAGGATCAAGTTGCGCTACTGTGATGGCGCGTCTTTCGCTGGGGATAGTCAGGACGAGGTTAGTCAGAGAGACAAGAGTGTATTGTGTTTCACAATCTATGAAACGTTTTTCTTATAGTTTGGCTTGTTTCCTAGAGTTCCCAAATTTTCTATCGAGGACAACGAATTTGGCAAGCGGCTATGGAAGAGTTCTTGTCTTTAGGCATGCAGCAAGCAAATCAGGTCTTTACATTTTCACTGGGTCTATCACTTTACTGGCTTATATTGTCTAATCACTTGCAAGTGAATATTATTCATCACAGGCTCTGCTTTCTGGATGCTCTGCCGGAGGATTAGCTTCCATCTTGCACTGTGATGAGTTCACAGAACTATTGCCTAGTTCCACTAAAGTCAAGTGCTTAAGTGATGCTGGAATGTTTCTTGACGCGTAAATCTCTTCAACTTTTTGCTTTTCTGTTTTCGGAGAAGTACTATTTTCTATAGAAAAATATTCAAACTTTTAATGTTATGATGAAAAATGCAGAGTGGATGTCTCTGGGGGCCACTCACTCAGGAATATGTTCCAAGGTGTTGTTACAGTGCAGGTAATCTCAGATTCAATTTTGTTTTTTATGAATAAAGTGCATACAACTTAACATTATCCTGTGCTCACATAGTACCTCTTTTTCTGTTAATTTACAGAACCTCCAGAAGGGCTTGTCCAGTACTTGTACAAACCATTTGGATCCTACCTCGGTACATCTCTTTCACCTTTTTAATATCACTGTTTGATCAGCAAAGTTACTAGTAGAAGAGGCCTTTAGAGAATCTGTTGTGCCTTTCCTGTTTTCCTCAGTGCTTCTTTCCACAGAACTTGGTTTCAGACATCAAAACCCCAATGTTTCTTCTCAACACAGCATATGACTCTTGGCAGGTGATAATCTTGTTTTTCATCTTGAGCATTGCTTCGTCCGTACAGAGTGTTTGATTCTAGAACATTCTCTAACAGATCCAAGAGAGCTTAGCTCCTCCAACTGCTGACCCAGGCGGCATCTGGAAGGCATGCAAATCAGATCACTCGCAATGCAACTCATCACAGATCCAATTTTTCCAAGGTCACTCTTCTCTATTCTATGCTGAGCCTGCACTATGTTGATGCTTTCTAATACCTTTTTCCTCCTTACATCAAATAGAATTCAGGAATCAAATGCTGTTTGCCGTAAATTCATTCTCCACATCAGACCAGAACGGTCTTTTCATAAACTCTTGCTTCGCCCATTGTCAGACTGAACGACAGGACACTTGGTTTGCCCAAGATTCTCCCCAACTTAACGGAAAGGTAACTTCACCCCTCAAAAAAAAAACATTCATACAGAGTTTATTAACTCCAGCTCATGGTTGTCTTTGTTAACAGAGAGTTGCAGAGACTGTAGGTGACTGGTACTTCGACCGAACAAAACATGTCAAAGCCATCGACTGTGCTTACCCATGTGACAAAGCATGTCACAATCTTATTTTCGAGTGAGTAAATCTTTGAAACCCATCTTATTCTTTCAAATGTATTTATCCTAAACTCCAAATTTGTAACATTCATGTAACTCTCGTAAGAGAACCATTTTATTTGTTGATTGAGATCATAAATTATATTTATGTTGACATCATTTTCGATTAGAATAAGCTTTCTTTCAAAGATTTTGTTTATTAGATATGTGTATATTCTTTGTGCAGTGTTAATCAAACAGGTGTAGATTGGAGTGGTGATCCAAAAGCTGTAGAGATCTCAGCTTCTTCTTCGAGATTTTGTTTTCCTATTTTTAGAGCCTCTCTAGTGTTGACAGCACTCACCCTCGGATTCTTCGTTCAGTAGGTATAGGGACCTTATTATTTCATACCCTCATATTTTTTATAACCATTTGATTCAAATGTCGAATCTAAGTTAGTAATCAAATCCATGTACGGAAGAACAAAATATATCATAAAGAGAAAGAAAAGAAAATTAGAAGAAAAAAAAACTCATGGTTATACTATATATTATGCTGGACTTATAAATAACAATATATCGTATAATGGCGGAGGTGACTTGCGATACAAGCATCAAACAAAACCGAAGAACAATAATTATTTGATTAATGGGCCCAATCTTATAGTTTATAGACGCAATTTTGCAGGGGAACATATTAAAAGTTGTAACTGGAAGAGCTTAAAAAGAATAATGTTCTTAGCTCCAGTGTGTTCACAAAAATAAGTCTGATTTCTTTTTGAAGAATGTTAAATTAATTAAGAAAAAAACCTTTTTAACGTCTAGTGCTTCTATTATTTAAAACTTACATCCAACTCCTATGAGCAACTATGAATTTAATCTTGATCCAAACCAATAGAAGAGAGCATCTCGGTAGAAGCTGTCCCCACTTCTCGTCAACAGACAGATGCAGTTCCTTACAGATTTGTCTATAAGCTTCTCCATTGTAGCAGCAGGGGTGGTTGGACTCTCACCATGACGATGTTGTTTGCATTCTCTCCATAGCATGTGGATGCCGCATTGGAAAGAGTATATATCTGATGCAGAATTTTGGTATACGAACCAGTGTGTAAGCAAAGTCCAAAACGACAGCGCCTCAGGAACAAAGCCTCAAGGAAACACAGCCCATTTTGCAATCCAGTTCAGGCTCACTCCGCAACAACTTCCAACGGCTCTGTCACAAGAAGACAAAGTCAAACTAAGAGAAGAGAAAAGGAAGGGAAAGAAGCTAGTGGATGAAGGTACGGAAGCACGCGGTGGTCCTGCACAGTACAACCGATTTGCAGCCCTTAGTTCTCTTGAATGCACAGGATGAAGACACATGTATCTGTAACTAGGGTTTTCTAGACTTTGAGCTCTTCATATATAAAGAGTTGTAATGCTCTGCAAACGCTTAAGAGAGAAAAGTTCAATAACAAAGCATTTTCATTATAGCTTTACTTCAACTTTCATGGTATCAGAGCCATGGAAGCTGTTGAACTTTACACACCTCCTACTCTAGATATTGTGAACTCAGTCACACTAAAACTCACAGAGAGAAACTATCTTCTTTCGAAAAATCAGTTTGAAGCATTTCTCAATGGGCAACGTCTTCTGGGTTTTGTCACCGGAACTACCCAACGACCACCGGCAACAATCAACGTACCAGGAATCAACGGCACAGTAACTCCGGCGATAAATCCCGACTACCACACATGGTTCCAAACAGATCAAGTCATAAAATCTTGGCTGCTGGGATCTTTCTCTGAAGACATACAGAGCATGGTGGTGTCTTGCTCCACTTCTCAGGAGATCTGGCTTACTCTGGCAAGATACTACAATCGCCCTACGTCGTCTCGCCTCTTCGAACTCCAGAGGAAGCTTCAGACAGTGGCTAAAGAACAGAAGTCGATGACCGACTACCTCACTGAAATCAAGCTTGTTTGTGACCAACTGGCATCCATTGGAAGTCCTGTCGCTGAAAGAATGAAGATTTTTGCAGCTCTGCAAGGGTTGGGTAGAGACTATGAACCTCTCATTACAAGCATCGAAGGAGCTGTAGACATGATGACCAACCCGACTCTTGAAGAGATCATCCCTCGACTCCACAGCTATGACGCGCGTATACAGAGATACAGTATCTCCTCAGATGTTACTCCACATCTTGCTTTTAACACTGAGAGAGCCAACCAAAACTCTGCGTACTACTATCAACGGGGACGAGGACAGACGAACAGGAGGTTTGGTGTCGGAAGAGGACGTGGCAACTTTTCCACACGCGGCAGAGGATTTCATCAGCAACTCTCCTCTGGTGGGTCTCGCTCAGGCTCCTCTTCAGCCTCCTCTGTTTCGTCGGATGACAGGCCTTCGTGCCAAATTTGTGGTCACTATGGACACTCTGCTCTGCGCTGCTGGCACAGATTCAACAACAGTTTCAATGAAGAAGAAGTTCATGCTGCCTTAGCGGTCATGCGCATTACAGATGTAACAGACAATGGGGGTTCTGAATGGTTCGCGGATTCTGGAGCCAGCGCTCACATTACCAACTCTGCTCAGAACTTGTCCTACACGGAACCCTACAAAGGGACAGACGCAGTCCTTATTGGGGATGGTAACTTCCTTCCCATCTCACATATCGGGTCAGCTGACATTGCATCCACCTCAGGTACTCTACCTCTTCGAGATGTTTTAGTGTGTCCTGATATCACTAAGTCTCTCTTATCAGTATCTAAACTCACTCGTGACTTTCCATGTTCGTTTGAATTTGATGCTGATGGCGTTTGTATTAAGGACAAGCAAACCAGAAGGGTCCTGAGGCGAGGAAGCACCCGTGATGATCTTTATGTTCTCTCGGAACCAAAGCTTCAATCTTTCTACTCCACTCGCCAAGTCTCTACTAGTGATGAAGTGTGGCACAGAAGGTTGGGGCATCCGCATAATCAAGTTCTGCAATTTCTGAGTCAAAACAAGTCGATCATGGTCAATAAAAGTACCTTGAAGATATGTGAATCATGTCAACTAGGGAAAAGTCATCGCTTACCTTTTGTTGAGTCTAGCTTTGTTGCTTCCAGACCTCTAGAGAGAGTCCATTGTGATCTCTGGGGTCCATCTCCTGTTACCTCTAATCAAGGATTCCGCTTTTATGTTATCTTTGTTGACAACTATTCTCGATACTGTTGGTTATATCCTCTCAAACGAAAATCAGACTTCTTCAACACGTTTATACAGTTTCAGAAACTGGTTGAAAACCAACTGTCAACAAAGATAACAACTTTCCAATGTGATGGAGGAGGTGAGTTCATCAGCACTAAGTTCCTGGTTCATCTGCAAAACTGTGGCATACGGCAACTTGTCTCTTGCCCTCACACCCCGCAACAGAACGGGTTGGCGGAAAGAAAACATCGCCACATCACTGAATTGGGTTTGACTATGATGTTCCAAAGCAAGACTCCTCAAACGTATTGGGTTGAAGCATTTTTCACGGCAAGCTTCTTGAGTAACCTGCTACCTTCCTCTATTCTGGACAATAGAAAGAGTCCTTATGAAATGCTCTTCAGAAAACCTCCTGATTACTCTGCATTAAGGTCCTTTGGTTGCTCTTGCTACCCAATGCTGCGAGAATATGCAGCTACGAAATTTGACCCACGATCCCTGCATTGTGTGTTCCTTGGCTACAACAACAAGTTCAAAGGCTATCGGTGCTTGTATCCACCTACAGGACGTGTTTACATAGCGAGACATGTTCTGTTTGATGAGCTTAGTTTCCCCTTTGGGAACATATACTCCTGCGCTCACTCTCAAGCTGTCACCCCATCTTTGGCCGCGTGGCAGAAAAGCTTTCTTACAGCCCACGGCAAGGAACAGGTGAACGAGCCTGTCCGTCTTTCAGTTCCTGTGTCTGCACCTGTTATCATTCCAAGACCAGTTTCCACCATGGTACAAAGTGCTACACCTATGTCTACTGAAACTGATGCTCCTCCACTTCACCAAAGCTCCAGTCTTGTTAGTTCAGGATCAGGGTCGTCTCCTGAGTCACAAACTTCAGAAAGTACAAGGAGGGACGTTTCTGGAAGCACCACGGTCAGTATCGGTGGCACAGTGTCTGACACAGACAATGTTCCAGGTTCTACTTCTCAACACTGCATGATCACCCGTTCCAAAGCTGGAATAAGGAAGCCAAACCCCAAATATGCTCTTCTTACTCACCGAACCACTAATCCAACGCCAGCTACTTTGGCTGAGGCTCTCAAAGATTCACGATGGTCCGGAGCGATGGGAGAAGAGATTGAGAACTATGCAATCACGAACACATGGTCGTTAGTTCCCAGAACAAAAGAAATGCATGTTCTAGGAAGCAAATGGATTCACAGAGTCAAGTTAAACGCAGACGGCACAGTCAAGGGATACAGATCACGATTAGTAGCTCAAGGAAACAACCAAGAAGAAGGGTTAGACTACCTTGAAACCTACAGTCCAGTGGTGAGAACTGCAACTGTTCGCATTGTGCTTCATTTTGCCACTATCATGCGGTGGGACGTCAAGCAAATGGATGTTAAGAATGCATTTTTGCATGGAGATCTCTTAGAAACGGTTTATATGAAACAGCCTCCGGGTTTCATCAACAACACCAAGCCAGATCACGTTTGTTTGCTGCACAAATCCATCTATGGACTCAAGCAATCTCCTCGCGCTTGGTTCGACAAATTCAGTGACTTTCTTATCGAGTTTGGGTTTGTGTGCAGTGTTAAAGACCCATCTTTGTTCATCTACTCTAAAGAAGGCAACATCATCATGCTATTACTGTACGTTGATGACATGGCTATCACTGGAAACAACTCTGTAACTCTCAAGACCTTGATTGACGAGTTGAACTCCAAGTTCCGAATGAAGGATTTGGGCAGGTTACATTATTTTCTCGGTATTCAGACCACCTTCTTCGATCATGGAATGTTCTTATCTCAACAACAGTATGCGATTGATCTTCTTACCATCGCGGGAATGGAGCAATGTGCGCCTGTGAACACTCCTCTACCTCTTCAGCTGAATAAAGTTCCTGATCAAGATACCCCTTTCTCTGATCCTCAGTATTTTCGCAGCTTAGCAGGGAAACTGCAATATCTCACGCTTACAAGACCGGACATTCAGTTTGCGGTGAATCACGTGTGTCAGAAGATGCATGCCCCATCTGTGTCTGACTTTACCAACCTCAAGAGGATCCTTCGCTACGTTAAAGGGACAGTTACGATGGGAATCTCTCTGCTCAACAACACCGATTGCACACTGAGGGCCTACAGTGATAGTGATTGGGCAGGATGTCCAACCACCAGAAGATCCACCGGCGGGTTCTGCACATTCCTAGGACAGAATCTGATATCTTGGTCGTCTAAGAAACAACCCACTGTTTCGCGAAGTTCAACGGAAGCAGAGTATCGTTCGTTGTCTGAAACGGCTCGGAGATGGCCTGGATGAGTATGTTGCTCCGGGAACTTGGCATTTCCCTTCCGGTTACTCCCGAGCTGTTTGGTGATAACTTATCCTCGATTTACCTGACAGCTAATCCCGCCTTTCACAAACGAACAAAGCATTTTGAAACCGATTATCACTATGTGCGTGAAAGGGTAGCGCTGGGGTCTCTGGTGGTGAAACACATTCCGGCAAAGCTCCAACTGGCTGATATCTTTACGAAGTCTCTTCCGACAGATCACTTCCGCAGCCTGCGATTCAAACTAGGCGTTGACGTTCCTCCCACGCATAGTTTGAGGGGGGGGGTGTAAGCAAAGTCCAAAACGACAGCGCCTTAGGAACAAAGCCTCAAGGAAACACAGCCCATTTTGCAATCCAGTTCAGGCTCACTCCGCAACAACTTCCAACGGCTCTGTCACAAGAAGACAAAGTCAAACTAAGAGAAGAGAAAAGGAAGGGAAAGAAGCTAGTGGATGAAGGTACGGAAGCACGCGGTGGTCCTGCACAGTACAACCGATTTGCAGCCCTTAGTTCTCTTGAATGCACAGGATGAAGACACATGTATCTGTAACTAGGGTTTTCTAGACTTTGAGCTCTTCATATATAAAGAGTTGTAATGCTCTGCAAACGCTTAAGAGAGAAAAGTTCAATAACAAAGCATTTTCATTATAGCTTTACTTCAACTTTCATGTTATGCCTGCCACAAACTCTGAAATGGTAAGCCAACAATTTGTATACCGTCTTTTTAAGATACCTTGAGTTAACCTCTCCCGAATCAATTAGGAGTAAGTGCAGTAGAAGAATATATGGTTCCTTGCTCCATCGCATTACTACACAAAACACAAGTGGTATTGATTTCACTGCTCCATCTCACAACTCGATCCATTGTAGAGTTATCTTTTACGTTTCTGATTTTGGATTGTGCACTTAAACTATCTCCAATCCACCTCTATTTTTATCTCTATAATAATATTTAGAAGCAAAATCATTTAAATTAATCTCTATTTTTTTTCTCTAATTATAAGGGAAAAAATACTATTCTTCTATATTTTACTTTATATCTGGAGATAGGTATTATAGAGAAAAATATTGGAACAACATTAATTTCTATTATAGAGTTCTTCTAAAATAGAAATAAAAATAGAAGAATCAAGAATGTATTGGAGATGGCCTAATCAACCGGACATACCTTTGTCACATTTTAAGATTTAGAATTAATTTAAAAAGGAAAAAAGAAGCTCGAACCAGTCACGGGGTTAGTGCGTAACCCAAAATCCGATTATGATTGAAATAAAATATAGTATCAATAGTTCTTTAATAAAGGCACGCATAACACCTCAATATTAACACGCACGCACACACACCGTATCTTTGCTTTAAGGAGCTTCAAGAAACTCAAATATAATAAGATATATGAAAAGAACATTGCTAATATACCTCACTACTCACTAGATTACCCTCTGAGACTACTTTAGAGACCAAATCTAAATCTTCCCCTGTTTTGTAAACTTTGAATTGTGATTAAGGAAAACATGTTTTCACTCGGTTTTAAGGGGAAATGGATATACATATTTTTGGGTTGCAACCAACCAAAAAAATCATCTCAAACCGTCAGACGGATTGTTAAGACTTAAGAGTGGTTTAACTTATTTATTGATTATAAATCACATAATTGTATGATTTTATCAACATAAGAATATGCTTAAAGAAATGCGGTTGGATAAATGATGTTTAACCTAAGGCTTTTAATGGTAATAACGGATAGAGCGGTGCAGAACATGAAGATTTGATACTACGATACGCTTTAACTACGGTTTATATAAAAGAAACACATACTACAAAACAAATACGGTTCACTTAAAACAAACGATTCAAAACAAAACATGAATGGTGACATATATAATGAACAATGTAACTGCGGGATATATATAATATATTTATATTTTAAAAACTAAAAAAATCAGTGATATTCATATATATTTTTTTAAATTTATATTATTTTAAAAAATATTTTATGTATCTGAAATATGAAATTTAATATACCATTACTGAGATTTTATAACCAATATCTTATTTTATTTAAAAATTATAATTTTGTTAGTTGTTTTTCAAAAATTTAATTTAATTTTGTTATTTAAAAATAATTTTTTAAATGATATCAAAATCTTAATATTAAATATTTATTATGTATTTTTATAAATAATATAATAATCGATATTTTTATTGAAATACCAAAAAAAAAATAAAGTTTTTTGAGGTAATTTTGAGAAAGTTTCTTAGAAAAATTGGTAAAGTATGTAGTAAACAATACATAGAAATTGTTTGAATATTGACATGTATAATAAATAATGTAATATATATATATATATAATATTTGTATATTAAATTAAAAAATCAGTGTTACTAACATTATTTTTAAAATATTTATTTATTATAATAAATATATATTTTGAAGCTCCTGCAAATCATAATATTCACTTGCTCCCCCCACTCAATATCTTGTGTTTCTCTTGGTGTGGAAACTATCAAAATTGCACCAGTTGTTGTTTAAACAAAATTAGTTATAATATTTAGTAGAGTTTAAAATTTAAATTATAAAGATGACTAGTATATATAAAGTTATTTATTAAAATATGTGATGGCATTAATTATAAATAAAAGTATTAAAGTTTGGTGTAGAATTTAAAAAATAATACAATGTAAGTTTTTGACAAAAGTATGTAAGAGCATCTCCAATGTAAAACTCTATTTTTTTCTCTAAAATGGAGTAAAATGAATTATGGAGTAAAAATACTCCAACCCTACTCCATTTCTCACTGTATAATGGAGTAATGAACAAAAAAAAAAATATTACTCCATTTATGGAGTAAACTTTATTATGGAGTAAAAAATGGAGTGAGGTTGTAGTGTTTTTAACTCCATAATTTATTTTACTCCATTTTAGAGTAAAAAATGGAGTTGGGTTGGAGATGCCCTAAGAGCTAAACTAAGTTATAACAATAAATAAAAATGTAAATGGACATCGCACTGCAACCACACCAAATCTGAGCACTTTACAAAATGTGTAGTTTATTGATTCTTTTGTTTCACTATAGGTGTCATTTTAGATTTAAACATACTTATTAAATAAATAATTGACTTTTTATATTTTATATTATAATTATCTATACACCTAATTATATTTCAATCAATAAAAATCAATTATAGAATAAAATTAATAAATTTTGTATTAAAAACTGAAAAAGACATTTATTTTCGTAACAAAAAAAATTCTTTACTACTGACAATTAATATGAAACGGGAAATTATTACATACAAAAATATTTTTTTGGTAGATGCGTTTTCTAAAAGGATAGTCTTTTTGATTTCATATTTGTTGAATAGTGTCATTGTCTTATCCAGTGATGTTACAAAAAAGGAAAAAAATCTTATACAGTCACTATGACCACCCCATCCCGCGTTTAAATTCACAACCTAACAATATATAGAGAATAGAATAGTGGTACAAAAAATCTCTCCAGTATATTTTAATTATCTATGGAAATGTAATAATTGATCTTGCATGTGTTTCAATGGTCAACTTTGTGACAATAAAGGAAGAAGCGAAAACGAGGAAAATGAAATGAGTTGGCCAGCTAGAGGCTACAAAGAGTCACGAGACATTCAATCATCCTTGAGTTGAAGCCACCCCATGATTTTACTGACAAGCAAAGACATTGCAGTAACGTCGAATTATTATAATTTACTATAAAACACAAAGTAAAATTATTATTTTGTTCTCAAAAAGAGGTTTGAATATTCTCTTACAACTTAATGATTTATAAAAGGACAAGACATTATCATTAAATCTTGAAGCTAGGAAACTATGAGTGCCTTGAAATTGAGAGTCATTATTTTTCTTTTGAAATGGGTTTCTATGCAATGAGCATATTCCCTTTGTTATCTATTGGTTGAAAATTTTGTTCTATACCAGAGTTATGCATGTTTGATTCATTTCAGAACTGTTATATAATTTGCTAAAATTTGAACGAAATTTTTTATTTCGCCTTTTCATGAAAAGCCTTGCTAAAATATCATGTTTTGATGACTTTTTCTGTTTTAATCCTTTTTTGACATATTCAGACGTTGTATCAGAACCAAAGAAAAGTACTGACCAAATACATGCAACATATTGTTAATCTAGAAAAGGAGGGGTGTAAAAGATAGATATAAAAAGTATATAGGGGACAAAGAATGGTGAATTTTACCACACAAAAGAAAAAACAAAGAATGGTGTAGAGAAAAGTTTGAAGAAGAAAGAAAGAGAGAAAAAGTGAAGAATGGTGATGGTAGGCGTGGTGGGGAACATATATGTTCTTTATCTTTTCCCTTCTTTTCTTCTATCTCTTTATATCATGATTGGAGAGTTCTTTTGGTTTAAGCTAATATTTTCCTGTCCTTTTGTTTATCCAATTGCTTCTTCAAACGAACCGGTATCATCGTAGTGTTTGAATGTTTCAGGTTCAAACCATTTGTATTAACCACATGTGTATGCTTAATTCTGGTTTATTGACACTCACAATATTTGATAATCCCTCCGTTTCATTAACATAAATATTTTAGAAAAATCTTTTGTTTTACTAAGATAATTTTTTTTAGTCTTTTCTATGAAAATATTATAAACTTCAAAAAAAAATTGTTTGTATTGAATTACTATTGATTAAAATTATTAAAAATTACAAAAAGATACATTTATTATTGTGAGCCAATGTATTTTCTTAATAGGTGTGAAAACATCAAAAAACTATCTTTATGAAATAGAGAGAGTATATTACTTCAAACAAACAAAAAACAATAATTGATATATATATAGGTCTTTAAATATTTAGTACCTCTCAGTTTCTTAATAAATGTCACTTTAACACTTTTCATGAAAATTAATAGATTTGTATAATATACTAATATATCTCTATTTAATGTATGATTAGTTAAATTTAAATTATTTAAATAAAAATATATTGGGTATTCAAAATAGTAGAAATTAGATTTAATATACAAAGTTATATTGAGATTGTAGAATGATATTTTTTAAAACAAAATTAAAAACTTAAAGTGTACACTTTTTATGAAACAGAAAGAGTATTAGACAACATTAGCAATGCATGGACTCATACTTTGAACCAAGAGAGATACATTCAAAGAGGAGAAGGGATGGACTCATGATCGTTTAATATTATTTAGAAGTTTTTAGATGGTTTTTACATTAAAGATGCACTTGATGGGATGATATTTAAAATGAAAAGATTAGGATTTAACTTCTAGATACCTGTCCAAACAAAATTTGCAATACTAATAATAATCTCTTAAACAAATCAAAGACCCTATTCGAATTAAGTTAACTTGATGCTAAAAGGAATTTTGAGAATACCATAAATTTCGGTTACACATCCTTCAACTACAAAATGGAAAAAAAACAAGGAGTTTCTAGTCATCTTGATTGGTCATAAAGAAACTAAGGAGTGATTAAAGAAAATTTGTAGAAGTGAAGACGACAAAAGTGAGAAGACACCTGGAAAAAGGCATGGGACGTGGGGAATGTGAAAATGTTGTCTTCTAACGAGCATTGTGTCGTCTAACATTTTCTCGTGCTTGCAAAAATATGTTTTCAAGTGTGTGAAGTGAATTGTGACGTCTCCTTAAGTCCATCCATAGGTGAAGCATCTTTCATTAGCTCCTCTCTTTAAGGTTACGCATTCATTACCCATCCATCATGCTTGCCTCCCTTCTCTCATTTTATATTTTTAAAAATACCCATCTCTTTCTTTCTTAATTTGTGTTTCTAATTGTTACATGTAGCGTATAAAAACAAGGAACATGCAACTTTCTGATGACCAAAATTTATTTAGCAATAATAGAAACGACTATTTATATCTTCTCTCCATATACAAAAGATTGATGTTTTAATTTTTTATTGTATAAACAGGTTGATGTTATACCTTTAATTAACATATTTAGTTTAAAAGTAAAATATAAATTGAATATAAAAATTTATTTGGTTACATTTTATTGTGAATCAGATAAAACATTAAGCTAATTAAAAATAACACTAATAAGTAATAGACAAAAGTAAATTTTTAATTTTTAATATGTATGAACAACCTTGAACATCAATTTTTTTTGTATACAGAGGGGTAACAAAATCAGATAGATACCTAATTTGATGTGTTATGGTTTCTGGTACAAAGAGATTATAGACACAAAAGGTATACACCTTTTTGCTATAGTTTTGTAGAAGCATCGATTAATTCACTTTAATTTACTGATAAAAGGGTTGCGTTTAATATTGAAAATAGTATTTGGTTTTGGTTGTAGTCAAGAACGACGTGGATTAGAACTATGTGAAGCTCAAACTCATGTCATGCTGGGTAGAATACGATTTAGTCCACTAAGGCTGTTTTTATAATTAAATTAAGTTAAACATAATTAGAGTGTTAATGACGTAAATGAGACGTGCTTAACAGCTGATATATCATTAAACAAAGATTTAGACTAGTTTATGCTAATAAAATAACTATTTTCTTAAAAGTGTCTCGCGGTTATGAAAGAACCTCAATTTGGAAATGGTGTTTGTCGAACCCACGAATGCATCAATGCGCGTCACGATAATCTCATGCATTGAACTTGATTTAATACTGCCTGTCATCTTTAAAAATTTCAATGTACTCTGTTCTTAGTCTTTTCCAAAATATTATGTTCTTATCCGGTTACAACATATGTATTTCTTGTCTACGTTAAACTTACTCCTTACATCTAGCCTTTAACACTCTAGTTAACACTCTAGTTATGAATGAAACTATGCCACTTCAACAAGAACTAAAATGGAGTATTACTGTATTAGTCCTTTCGATTTCATCTTTGTTTTGAATCTGCTAAAGTGTTGCTCAATTTTGTGTGTTTATCAAGTTACTCTCATTTTAAAGCTGACGAATCTGTAAGGAACTAATTTTTGTTTGTTTATGACGAAATATATATTTTCTAATACTAGGAGTATATGATATCAAGTACTAGGAGTGGAGTATTAAACTTGAAACAATACAAAATTTTTAGAACACACCCAGCAAAAAATACCGAGCACAAAGTCAAAGCCAACACTTTGACCAAATGCCTGGTTGACACGTATACTTGTCTGCTACATCACCAACATCTTTAACCACATTGTCTCATCATTCCCCCATCTCCATTTTTATTATACTAAAAATCTGCAAGACCATATCAATATCAGTTATTTTTCTTTTTCTTCTTGGAATAATGTATTAAATTACATTAAAAAATCCTCCTCTATATATACATACACACGTTCAAATCATTAATCACATCTTTACATAAAAATCATAGAGAAATAGTAAGAAAAAAATGGGAAGAAGAAGAAGCTCACCATCTTCATCGATAGAAAGTAGCTGCAAAAGCAACCCATTTGGTGTCTCTTCGAGTAATACTCGGAACCTAAGCACGGACCTGAGGCTTGGACTCAGCTTCGGATCATCGTCGGGACAATATTACAACGTTGGAGAAAATCATGATGAATATGGAGTCGTTGCGGCTGATCATGAGATGATCATGGAAGAAGAAGATCAAAACGAGTGTAACAGTCTCGGAAACTTCTACGTGAAGGTGAACATGGAAGGAGTTCCTATTGGAAGAAAGATCGATCTATTTTCTCTTAATGGATACCATGATTTGATCACAACTCTCGATTACATGTTCAACGCCTCGATCCTATGTAAGAACTACGTACACATATATCTTTGCATGTAAACCAAAACTCATTTTATAGTTTTTGTTAAAAGAGATTTTGTAGATGATATAACGAACTCAAAATAATTATACATAAATATCATTTATGTTTTGGCTCTCTTTTTTTATGAAGAATATGATATCTTACAACATGATCAGTTCTATCTATATAAATCTCTTTGCATGTAAACCATAACATACGAGTAGGATGGTGGTTTATTAGACTGCTCATGAAAATTGAAACAGGGGCTGACGAAGAAGAGATGTGTAGTGAGAAAAGTCATGTGCTGACGTACGCAGACAAGGAAGGTGACTGGATTATGGTTGGAGATGTTCCTTGGGAGTAAGTACTTTTCTTATTTATTATATTTAATCTTTAATTGAACACATTGCAAATTTGATTAATGACTATATATAATGATGTAGAAGTCTAACGGGGGTTTAACTGATTATTCCATAGGATGTTCTTGTCTAGCGTGAGAAGACTAAAGATCTCAAGAGCTTATCACTACTGATTATAAAAAGAAAAGCAAAGATGGAATCTAGGATTTGACCAATACAGTGTGGGAAGAAAGTTTTGGCATGATGTAAATCACTTGTTTGTCGGAGATTTATTCAAAATTTCATTTCTAGTTTTTACTTCTTAGTATTATTATTCGGTTGTAAGTTGTAACTTGTAACGAAGGAAGAAAAATCATATCCATTTCAAGAAGCTTTATGTTTTGTTGTTTATCAGATTTGTAGTTTCAAACACCATTAAAAAGAGTCATTCTAAAAAATCTACTTACAAATAATTTGTAATAACTCGTCTCGTGGAACCCAAACTCATAGTCTGCATGACATCGACCATAATCTTTCACCGTGGGTGGAGATGCCTCAACATCCACTAGTAAGTTATTAGTGCGTTTGACGTTACTTAAACCCAAAATTTCACTTTTAACAACTCTTTCACTGGACAAGTTGTCACCAATCAATCTGTAGATCAATTGTTTCCCGTTGAAGTTTTTTTTTCACACAGTTTGAGTTAAGTTCTTTGGGTGTTTTCTGGTATAATACTGTTTTTATGTTAACTTTCAATTTTCTTCAGACTCGAGTTGGTTTTTGGATTAGATATCAGTAATAGTTTTGTTCTTTTTTTTATGGAATTTGGGAATGAAAAATAATTTTTCGTGACAAAAAAAATTAATTTCAACACTCTCTTGTCTGAGATTTTACAATTGTTCTGCTCACCAAAGCACTAAAAATCCCATTAAAAAAACTCTTAAGCCACTTTTGAGTAACTGCACAAAAATTTACAAGAAAATAAATGACAAAATGAAAGAACGAACGAAAGCATCACTTTTGAAAAACGAAACCCCATAGAGAAATAGGAAAGAAAATTTGAAGAGGTTTCTTGAAACTCAAGCAAACTGTATCTCCCTTAATGGTCAACTTACCAAGAGAGCAACTATGATTACCTACTTAACCCCCTTGATTTTTCCATATTATTAAAACAATCAGAGCTATGCTCCGTGAAGATACTCCCTTCAAAAGAATCACAAGTAACCTCCGGTGAAACCCACCGGGAATTGCCTCTAAACATTACACTACAAGAAAACACCCCGATTCCTAGGGACATTTTCCTCGGAATGTCGTCGGAATCAAACATTCCGAACCAAAAGTCCCTCGGAAAAATTTCCTCGGAATCACAGTTTTCGTCGGAATTTCCTCGGAATTTTCCGAGGAAATTCCGACGGACACAATTCCTAGGAATATTCCGAGGAAATTCCCAGGAAGTAATCCGTCGGGATATTCCGAGGACTACTAGCCCTCGGAAATTCCGAGGAAAGTCTTTCCTCGGAATATTCCGACGGATCTGGTTCCTAAGAATATACCTAGGAAATTCCGAGGAACAGTATCCCTCAGAATATTTCTAGGAATGATATTCCTAGGAATATTCGTAATATTTAATTATTTTTAAAATAATATAAATTTATTTTTTAAAAATTAAAATTCAAAAATAAAATTAAAATTTTTTAAATTGAAAAATTGAAATTTAAATAAAAACATAATATAGATAATGTTAAAAAGTAATATTCGAAATAGAAAATCAAAAACAGAAATTGAAAACATAAAGAAGAAATAAAAAGAACTACTCGTCGTCCTCGTCGTCCTCGTCGTTGAAGTTATGATCTGGGAATTTCCTCATGAACGCCTCCATCATCCTCTCAGTCCGCCTCTTTTCTGCCTTACTAGAAGCCTCTTGAGCCACCATCTTCGCCTCCAACATAGCGATGCGGTCATCCTTATCCTTCAGTTGATCCATCAACATAGGATCAACTGGCACCTGGGATGTAGAAGGAATCGGCTTGGATCGACGACCCAAACCGACCAAACGTCCCTTCATCTTTGGAATCGCCTGAAAAAGAAAATTTAAAATTATAATCATAGAAAAAAGATTATAAAATATATAAATGAATTGAATATTTAGAAAATATCTTACCGATACAAGAAGCTCGTCGATTTGAACTTTGGAGAGGGCAGTCGATGCAGTGGATGTGGAGTCGAGATCGGCCTGGATCTGGGAGAGACGGGCCTCTTGGTCTTCCTTCATAGTGTCCACCAGGGAAACCACTTCCTTCGCAAGACCGTCATCAATCTGGCCCGTCGTCTTGTTGGTGTGGATACAAATGAAAATAAAGATTTAAAATTATTATAAAAACACAAAAATAGTTTCATAATTAAAAAATATTTATAAATTATAAAAGTGGTTAAAATAATTAGTAAATTACTTTTAAACTTACTTATAAATTATAAATTATAAAAATATTTATAAATTATAAAAATGGCTAAAATAATTATTAAATTACTTTTAAACTTACTTATAAATTATTAAAATATTTATAAATTATGAAAATGGTTAAAATAATTAGTAAATTACTTTTAAACTTACTTATAAATTATAAATTATAAAAATATTTATAAATTATAAAAATGGCTAAAATAATTATTAAATTACTTTTAAACTTACTTATAAATTATAAAAATTATTTTAATAATTATAAAAATCCAAATATATATTTTAATATCAAAAACATTTTGGTAAATGCAAAATTGAATTTTAAAAACAAAATCAAATTCCCTAAAACCCTAATCAAAATCAAATTCACTAAAACCTAATCAAAATCAAATTCCCTAAAACCCTAATCTAAATTAATAACCCTAAAACCTAACAATCTAACAATCCTAACAATCTAATAAACCTAACAATCTAAATCTAAATCTAACAATCTAATCTCAATCCTAACAATCTAAATTCCATAAAAACCTAAGAAAATCGGATCTAGAACTTACATGGGGACTATAGGAACGGATTTAGAGGTGGATTTGGAGGGGATTCGCCGGAAAATCGCAAGGGGGGAGAGAAATCGCCGGAAAATCGCAAGAGAGGAAGAGAGAAAGAGAGAATGGGGAAGAAGAAGAACAGTCTCGGGTTTAAAACCCGAGATTTCCTACGGAAAATGAATCCGTCAGAATTCCGTAGGAATCCTCAATATTCGACTTTTCGCGAAAATTTTGGCGGTTTGGTTTCCCGGGTACTAAACATTTCCGACGGAATTCCGACGGAATATAGAATTCCGTCGGAATTCTCGAGAATCAGAGAATATTCTCTGCATGTGTTCCTATTGGTGAGACTGTGCCTCGGAATTTCCTAGGAATATTCCTAGGAAATTCCGAGGAACCATAGTTTAGGGTTTCAAAATCCAAAATTTAAAACTTTAGACCATTTCTTGAACAATTTAGCAGTTTTTCCTACGGTAACATTGACAATAGATGGCAAATAAACGTTGAAATTACAAAATTATTGAAATGAGTGCAAGTATTGTTGTTTCTGTTCATTAAAGTGTATAAGTGTTTATCTTGTTGTTTGGGGATCTCGTTGATACAATTGGAAAAGTGTCTATTAATTGGTACAACACCAATGTATTGTCCCATAATCAATCCAAGACACTTAATAAGGCTTATGAAAGTCTTGTGGAAATCGTAAATTGGTGTTTTCGATTCTAAATCATCATTCCCTCGGAATTTCCTAGGAATATTCCTAGGAAATTCCGACGAAAACCATCAGCTCGTCGGAATTTCCTAGGAAAATTCCTAGGGAATTCCGAGGGAATTAAACCCTACGATCAAATCCCTAAATCCGATTTTTACAAGGCAAAATTTCCGACAATTCCCACGAAATACCTAGGAAATTCCGACGGAAATTGTATTCCTCGGAATTTCCTAGGAAAATTCCGACGGAAATTGTATTCCTCGGAATTTCCTAGGTATATTCCGAGGAAATTCTGAGGAAACACATAAATTGCGTTTCCTCGGAATTTCCTCGGAATAGCATCGGAATATTCCGAGGAATACAATTTCCGTCGGAATTTCCCTCAGTATTGCGCTGTTTTCTTGTAGTGTTAGAGCATCTCCATGGAGCTTTCTTCCCAATTCTTCTTCACTATAAAAGTGACATTAAGGAAACATATATCCTTAATCTCATCTCCTTCTATTCCTTCAAGAAGACCACCATTAACATTCTCAAACGTTATATTCTCTATAGCCTGAAGTAGTGGTCTTTCATCAGGATGTTCACCGTAATTACCCGTGAACCTAATAGCTTTCTGCACATTAACTAGCTTCACGTTTGATACATGAACGTTTCTAACGAAGCCGCCTCTTCCAGGAGAAGTCTTGATTCAGATTCCTGTATTATTATTTTTTCTTTTCTGATTCCTGTATTGGAGTTGAATAGATGCAAGCAAGTCTTTGATATAGACTTCAGATACACCTCCTGACATATCACTTCCTATGGCTATTCCTAAGCTTGAAGTAGTTTGACCCGTTTACCTATTGATCTTGATCTTTGAGCTAGGATATACCGTACTCATCCCATCCGCTTTTGATAGATACTAAATCATCTCCAGTAACTATGTAACAATCCTTTATGCAAACGTTACTTGATGAGAAAAAGAAGAAGCTGAGATTTCTCTAAATAATGATCTTGCAATGAAACACTCACCTGGATCAACTCCGTCGGTGTTTAGAGTTTCAAGAGGAGCGCAAAAGTCTTCACTCCGACAATTTTCTCTTGAATTTTATCCCAGATCTTACACCATCATATTGATAAACAACAAGCATATTTTAGCCTATGAATCTTTTATCATGGCTTAAGCATATATATCATCAGGCCCATGCGTAAAAACATTGATTGTTCTATTGACATATCTTATAACCGGAATATTATCAACCAAGGACTGGTGGGCTTGGTTCTTAATGGTTAAATTATGGCTCGGTTTACTCTGGTTAAAGAAAAGCCCATCGAAGTAGCGATCCACTTTAATTAAACCGGCTGGAAATTGCAAATGGCTTAGCAGTTGAGATGTTTTTAGTAATAATATAAAGACAATGTCACTTCTAAAGTTCTAATGAATGAGATCGCTACTTCGATGGGCTTTTCTTTAACCAGAGTAAACCGAGCCATAATTTAACCATTAAGAACCAAGCCCACCAGTCCTTGGTTGATAATATTCCGGTTATAAGATATGTCAATAGAACAATCATGTTAAAGGGACACATCTTATATGCTTAAGCCATGATATTTTGGTTTGTTTGTTTTTACTAGAGTTTTAGGTTTGAAGTTGTATTATCAATCTTTATGTTTAGTTCATATTGTAATAGAAAAGGATAGGGATATTATATATAGAGAGCAAAATGGTTAGGAGAAATTCATTGTTAAGAATGAAAAGGGGAAAAGAACTGAAACAACATTAGTTTTTTTTTTTCTTTTGCACGTGAAACAAAAGTAATCTTATACAAACTTCATCCCATAATATCTAGAACCCCCTATATTGTATAATAATATCAAAAAGAGCCCTGATTCCCAGAGACGAGGTCGTACCGTTACCTCTTTATATTCTCACATACTGTTTTATTCGATTACTTTTTTTTGTTTACAATCCAAGCTGGACAGGCACGTTGGCTTCTTGAATCCAGTTAACTGGAGTCAACCAGTTAGCGACAGTGAAACCTTCAACCTCAGCCGCAGACTTAGCGATCTTAGCCCAAGGAACCCTAGCAGCGGTGTTAGCTCCTGGTCCACGGTTATTGAACTCAATGTACTTAGCTGTTTTGTGGTTAGACTGTCCTTTCCATTCGGACCATCCTTCTGGTTTAATCACATCACTAATCTCGGTTCCAATAACTACGGTGGTGGAGAACTTCTTCCACGGACGTCCTAGGTACGATTTGGTGGTTAGCTTCTCAGCTTCGAGGTCTTTGTCAGCCATGATACGGCAGTTCTGAAGAACGATACCGATCTTGACCGCTGCACCTTTCTCGTTACCGTCGGCTGTAACGTAGTGAGCCTGTCCCTCGCTACCCTTTCGGATGAGGATTAGAGAGTTTTGGATCACGGTTGCGGATTTTCCGAAGATGAAGTCCACTGTACCGGACACAACAATGTTCCTGTAGAACTGACGTCCGTTGTTGACGTAGAGTGTGTCTTGGAAAGCGTCAAATCTGCAGTTGAATATGACCGCACGGTCTCCGTTCACACGGAATGCAACCGCTTGGTGTCCTAATGGACCAGCAGTGTTCTGGAACCCGATCCATTTCGCCATGAATCCCTCAGATTCAACCTCTGCATGCATGCAAGTACGTATGTTTAGATAACTCAACGTTATATCAATTAATAGAGGTTAGTTTTAAATTCGAGACTTACGAACGGTGGCACTGAGTGAAGTAGTGGTTTTGCTAAGTGCAACACTTTTGTCAAAGGTAATGATGGTTTTTGTAGCACCATCACCAAACATGAAAATGTTGTTCTTCTTCTTAGGGATTCTGACCATTTCCTTGTAGATACCAGCTTTGATATGGATAATGCAACGTCCAGGGTTTTTCTCAGGGCAGGCGTTAACCGCTTCAGAAATCGTCTTAAAGTTTCCACTTCCATCCTTAGCCACCACATGAGTCGCCTTGATCTTACCGCCATCACCAGCGCCTTCACCAATACCATCACCACGTCCCACCTGAGCCATAAGCTTCCTGTCTTTGCTAGAAAGCCATTTAGGTAGTCCCTTTGCGTCGATGTCTTCAAGAAGGCGACGTCCAGGAGCTCCAATTCCTGCCATACCATCGACCTTGACACCCATTTGGGACATGGCGGTGACAACAGAATGGAAGATATCGATAGCGTTACTGGTCAAAACTTTGGAGTTAGAGATTCCTTCAGCCATGATTTTTCTTAATTCCTCTTCTTCAATGTCATCAAGACAATCGGTTTGGTAATTGAAAACTCCAGTTAACCATTGTTTAAGCTGGTCAATCTTACTTCCGCTTTGCTGAAGGTCTTCACCCATTTCTTCAACAATGGTTTCAAGATCCTCAAGAGCGTATGTCAACACTCTCTTGCAGTATTCAAGAACGGCTTTGCTAGTCTCGTTCATGTTTTTTCCCAAGCTTTCTTCGGTTGTTGCCGTGAAGTTTGAGGATTTTGTGATGGCGTCTTTTGTAGCCAACATGAAGGCTTTGATAAGCTTGCTTGGATCATCGCTTTTGACTGGTTCAAGAGTTTTTGCGCATGAGCCTTGGTCTGTGGTTGTCTGACATAATGTCTGAACTGCTTTCTGATGCGAGTTCAGAGTCTTGTCGCCACCTGCATCACCACCTTTATGAACAAAGGTGACAACTCCTATAGCAACACCCACCACTAGAAGGATGGATGCCACAGATATCACAATTTTTCCAACTGCCATTTTTTTTATATATTGTCCCCTTTTTATTATTTTTTTGTGTTTTTTTCTCTCCCTCCGGGTTTATTCAGGAGGTAGATAGGAGAGGAAGGGGATGTTTTATTGAAATAGAGCCCGGTGGATTGTTAATGGTGCACTGTGGGGTGATTCTTATACAAGTTGTAGTTTCTAAAATTAGTGGAGAGATTTTAGTTCGTTGAATGGCTACAAATTCTCTAGTCCAATTATAGCTTTGAGATTATAAATTAGCCACCACAAGATGATTTGACTATGTTCTGATCAAAAGTTGTAATTTCGATTACTAAAAATAAAAAAAAGTGTAATTTAAGGATGAAAACCTTAGTTTACTATAATATTATTAATTCTAGGATTTGAGAGAACGAACATTTTGTGTAGAACTATTCATGATCTTAGCATCTAATCTATTAATTTAAATTCTTAGTTTTTCTCTTCTAGAGACAAGTCTAATTTGAACCATCTAATTAATTTAAATATTTTCATTAATCAATTAAATATATAACAAAATATGTTGAGAAAAATAGATTTAAATTTCATTTTAGTTATAGTAAAATCTGTTGAGAAAAAAACTAACAAAATCTTACTAAATTTTTTAAATATTTTTGTAGAATAATGAAATATTTAACTTAAAAATTAGTTACATAATAATATTATATATTAATATTAATTAAAAATAGAAAAAATAATTAAAAATTTCTATGTTATTTTTAAAATTTTCATAATTATAATTTATATTATGTTAAAAATTACTATATGAATTAAATAAAAAAAATTATATAAAATAGTATCTATTAAATTAGAATCCTATGACATTTCTATGTGACTTTATTATTTGTATCATCCCTTAGAAAAATTATTAAATTATGCATTAGTTAACTATAATATCTTTAAATATCTTATTATTTTAGTTGAAATACAAGTAAATATTTTTTTTTAAAAAAATTGTGACAAAATCTTTTTAATAAATCTAAGTATGTACCATAAAAATTTTATAATATAGTGTATAATAAGCAGTTTATATACACTTGATTAATCATAAAATCACGGGTGTTTTATAAATATGACTCAAAACTCAAATTCACACACAAAACTAACCGATGAATTTTTAGAACTTTCATTTGCCTCATTCACCCCAAAAATTCAGATCATTCACGAAAGTGTCATTATTTCTTTTTTATTTATTTAATAAATGAGTATTTTACTTTATCACCTCATATTCATCAATTATTTACAATATTGTCACTGCTATCAATACATCAACCACCATAAACAAGTAATTTGAAGCTCTTAATGTATCTAAAAATCGATTTTAAATCCTCATATCTAATTTCTTATGCGAAAAAACTACATCTTTTTCACTTTCTCTCTATATTCATCCGAAAAACAAAAAAATTTGACTAGTTTGTAAGGTTCAAACTCATGATTCTTGTTATTAACAAGTGGATATGTTTCAGGGTGAAATTATGTGTACTAGGAGAAGCTAATCAAATTATCTCAAACTGATTTTGTTTCCAGATTTGTTCGTCACAAGACTTTCATGTAAGTATTCTGGTCGTAGAAGACTTATACGAAAGTCTTCTGGTCGATGCAGATGTTACTTTTGAAATTAACTTTATTTTTTTTCTAGGGACGGCTTCTCTGGAAATCTTCCAATTTTTATTTGTTAACAAAAAAATTCAAAAATACCAGAGAAAACTTCTCGGTAATTCATCTAAGATAAACATGTTAGTTTTGAAATGGGTAAATCTCTCAAATAGATATTTTTGAAGTTTTTGTCACAAAAATAGACTTTAAAAATAACTAAAATAGACCTTTTTATTTTTATTTTTTAATTTTAAACCTCACCACATAACTCTAAACCCTAAGTTTAGATTAGTTAACCCAAGGGTATAAATGTATATTTACATCTTTTAATAAATTCTATTTTGATCATTTTTCTCCTTAAGTGCTATTTTGGGGACAAAAACTTTTTAAGTCTATTTTGATCATTATCTCTTTTGAAATTGACCGGATCGTGTTAGAAATTTGACTTTCTACTGACTTCCCTGTAAGTCTTTCAAACTGTTGGTGAAAGTCTTCTTATTGTCGGTAAAAGTCGTCTTAAGTTACTTTTGGAATTAAAAAAATAGAACTTAAATATTTAATTTTAATTAGACGACTTCCATGTAAGTCTTTCGCCAGGCGACTTACATAGAAGTCTTCCATAATTTTATTCTGAAATTTTGGTCAAACCTTAGTTATCATAGAAGACTTTCGTGTAAGTCATCTGCCGAAAGACTTAAATGAAAGTCATCTAATGAAAATTTAAATATTTAAGTTTATTTTTTAATTGCAAAAGTAACCTAAGACGACTTACTTGGAAGTCTTCTAATTAAATTTAATATTTAAGTTTTATTTTTCTCGTGGAAGACTACCATGTAAGTCTTCTAAAAAAGTCAATTTTTTGACACAATTTGGTCAATTGCAAAATAACATATTTATCCTAGAAGACTTACCGGGAAGTCTTCTTTGGTATTTTTGATTTTTTTTCAAAAACAAAAGTAAACCAATACTTACAAAGGAAGACTTCTTTGGAAGTCTGATATATATTAGACTTCTCTAGAAGTCTTGTTTTGTAAACTTTTAATTGCAAAGATGACCCAATTGGAAAATTTCTTAGAAGTCTTCTACGTCAAAGTTTAATAAACTTTCATTTTATCTAAAACTATAAAGATTTTTTAGTATTTTCTTGTTAATTGATGTATATTAGTTGATCTTGGGGTTCATGAATTAAATTCATAACTTCATCGGTTTAAATTATAAAGTTACCAACATTCATGTTTATTAATGTTTCTAGCTAATCCGAGAAGACTTCCATGAAAGTTTTCTATGTTATTTTTGTAAATTTGTTAAGTAATTTTAAGATATGTTTTTAACTTTCAAAAGTGTTAAGTAACTTCAAAAATATCAAGTAATATGGTTTTATGTGTATTATTATATCATAAGATATACTTTTTAACTTTCATGAAATTTTCACTTAAAATTTGAGTTTTCCGCTTAAATTTTAATTTCCGCTTAAGTTTCCCCCTTATATTTAAATTTTCCGCTTTAAATTTAAGTCTTCCCAGAAAACTTCTAGTAAAACTTTTATATGTTTGATATTTTGTGAATTTGACTAAGTTTTCTTGAGAATTCTTCTCCCTTAGTTTTAGTAAATTTGACTATTTTTTTATGTTATTATGTTTAGCTATTGAAGTTGTATCAATAACTTCAATAATGTCAAGTACTTTTGGCAAGATAATATTGTAGACATGAACATATTTAGCAATTTTTTTTTTGTTAATATCTCTTTAAAATCACAAAAGAATTCAGAATTAAAAGAATACACATACAAATCACAAAATAGTCCAGAAACAAAATTATTATAGATCATTTCTCCACAAAAACAAGTTTGGACTCCACTTGACATGGGCGAAGACTTTATCAAAAGACTTCCAAAAGTCTTTTAGAAGTTTTTTGAGAAGACTTCCTAGAAGTCTTCTAAAGTCTAACTCATATCTCAAAGACTTGCAAATTTTAAAACGTTCAAAACATAGAAAATTAGTAGAAGATGAGATAGGTATACCAGCAAAACAAGATGAATCAGTAAGAAAGACATGAGATAAAAAATGATAAACTGATATAAAGTTTGGTGTTTTAAAATTATAAGAGACTTAAGAGAGCTTGGAGAGTTTTTGTTTGGGAAAAAAATGTAAGAGCTTTAAGCAACCAGAAAATTACCAAATCTCCGCCATGGAGACTTACCAAAATGTTCAGATATGTTATGAAAGAGGAGATACATATACGAAGACTTCCCTGAAATCTTCTAGTAAATTAAATGTTAGAAGACTTCCGAGAAAACTTCCCTGGATTCTTCCAAGTCTGTCTTAGATCTGAAAAAACTGCATATTCAAAATCATTCAAATGATTTTAAAACATTGGAAAACTTCAAAAATAAGGTAAAAACTTAAAACATCAAAAAATAGTTTTCAAAAGGTAAGAGTTTTAAGCAACAAAAGGTTACCAAATAAAAAAATATAATTTATAGATCTACCTTTAAAGGAGTGGAAGATGTAAACCATGTAATGAAAAACCTGCAAAAACAAAATAAATCAGTGAGAAATACATGAGATAAAATGATAAACTGATATAAAGTTTAGTGTTTTTAAGTTTAAAGAGATTAGAGAGAGGTCAGAGAGTCTTAGAATGAGAAACATTACATATTTGTTGCAACCATCTGAGAGAAAAAAATAGAATGTGGAATTTTTTCTTTATAAAAGGAAACAAAAATTTTAACAAAATTAAATGTTTTCGATTCAGAAGACTTTCAAGTTAATCTTCTAATAGAAGACCTCGTAGAAGAATTACTTGAAAGTTTTCTAAACCCTAAATTTACTATTCGCCCAGAAGATTTTTGCAGAAATCTTTTAGTGCATTATTTGTATGAATTGACTTAGACCACATAAACCCTAAGCTCAAAATAACTAACTAACTATAAACAAACACTTCATAAAACTTAAAATAAACTTTAAAATATTTAATATACACAAAACTAAACAAATATAAGTTAAAATTTAATTTTTCAAAAAAAGTTAAGCTTCCAAAATCTAGCCTAAAAAATACATACAATACTCCAACATATATTACCAAATCAACTTTAAGAGTATTTAATATACACAAAACTAAAAACATATATGTTATAATTCAATTTTACTATATCTTTAATTTATATCATTTACAAATGTTTATAATTACATGATTTCAATTTTTCCCACATCGCAAAAATAATACCAGAAAATATTTGTACTAAACTTTTGATATGTTACCTAAACTTTTTAATATTTTAACCTTTAGTTGTTTTTTTTTCGTCCAGATCCATAATTCAGATACATGTAAAATACATGTAATTTGTGGTTATATAACGGGTCTGGATCGGTTCGGATATTTAAGACCCGAAAAATAGTTGAAGTACATGAAAACTCAAAAATAATCAAAAATCCGAAAAGCACACAATACAAAACATACTAAAAAAACTCAAACAAATACAAAAAATATTCAAATATCCAAACACAAAAATTTTACCTTAAATTTGAGCCGATGAACCAAAAAATACCTCGAAAATTTTATCCAGATACCCATTTTTAGAAAAAATAAAAATTTTACCTCAAACCCAAAAAGTATAATCGAAAACTCAAATCTTAAAAACTATAAATCATTCGAAATACTGAAATATATTCATGAATATACAAATACACCTAATATACATAAAATATTTTGGATATTCGATCAGATCTCAGATGGGATTTGGATTCGACATAGACTTCTAAATCCAAAAAATATACAATAGGTACTTTGCCTGGACCGAGACCAAACCCAAACATATTATTTTGGGTTAGTTTCAGTTTTTTTTTGTCAAGGTAAAATGTTCATTGCTCAAGAAAGAGTTACTTAAGAATGTAATATACTAAATCTCAAATAAACTAATTCATATTAAATAATTTTAAAAAAATCTCTTCTTAGATATAATACGAATTTCTTCGAGATAATACGACTTTGTTACATAATAATATACATAAATCAAAAATAATATTTCAACTTAAAATGTTTATATTCAAAACAATCCGCGTTTTTTTAAGCATAGATCAAAATCTAGTTTTAAGGACACTACAGATTCGTTAAGAAAATAAAATTTAGCCTCAACAAAGTGAGTTATTGTAATTGTTAAAAGAAAAAGGAGACTACCAATGGTGCGTGCACTAGTGGCTTTAGTTTATGCCATATCATAGATATTAGTGTCGGGAAATTGGGCTTTGACCTACGAGGCATGTTTATCGCGGGACAAAATGGATCTCTTAAGGGGGAAGGGGCCCACCAGATCAAAAAACCGTCGCCAACATCCCCTAATTAAGAGACGTCTTTTACTTGTCTCTTGTTTTGTTCGCGGATCCCACTGATATGTGGCGACCCGCGATTGGTTTATTTTTTTTTAAAAAAAAAAAAAAAAAAAGAAAAAAAAAGAAAAAAAAGAAGAAGAAACCCAAATGGGTTTCATCGATAAACATGCTCTAAACTCTTCCCAGTTTACAGAAAAGAGAGTTAGTGGACATAGTAGTGTCATTATACTCGTATTTACACCTAGTATAACGAGCAAGCGAGGAACATTTTAAACATCGCCGTGATTCTTTTCATAGTGTATATAAAAGAAAAAAAAATTAGGAAGAGATATGATGTTATAATTTGTATAAAACGTATAGTTCCAGTTATGGCATTGTATGAAACTAATTGTGGAAGTAATGGCTCGAGTTTTAGGTCAAACACCACATTAGAAGTTCCAATTCCCTACTCACTTAGAATTGATAATCCATTATAGAGTTAGCGTAATGTACTCAGTACACACATTATCTAGCTATTAGTATATTATATGGTATTGACCAATGAAGCTATATAAGTTTGATGAGTGTTGACATGCAGGTCCTAAAAGTATAAGCAAATATATAAAGCCATGGTTCCATGCGGCGAATAATATATATAGCCCAAATTATGGAGAAACATATAAAACAAATAATTAAATATTTTCATTAATATATCCTTTCCAATCATCTCGAAATCAGTCCGTACATGTATAAAACCTATACAATACAATCATACATGACAGAATCAGCTATAGTTCCATGCACGAACACTTTAGGCATTACACGATATTAATCAATAATTACATCTCCATCCTTTAATCAGTAATAATAAGCCGACAATGGTGGTGGTCGGGGCGAAGTGTCTTCCTCGTTCAGCTTCACCTTAATACCAAAAGTCTTGAAAATACTATTCAAACCATTAAAGACATCATACGAATCACTGCTTAGATTCTTTCCAACTCCAATCCCATTCTCCACTTCCTTCAACAAACTCTTATCATCAATATCATCCAAACAAGTCCAGTGATACCCTATGATCGACATTAACGTCTTCTTACACGTGAAATAGTTATGAGCCAATGTCGTTACATCTTTCCCCGTAGCTTTCCAAAACTCAGCGAAATCTTCCAACGCGTACTTCAAGTTCTTCTCGCAGCTACTGATCGCCGCAGCTGCGGTTGCGTTTGATTTATGTTTTGGTTTGATATTGGAGAGGAAAGCCACACTATTTTTCACGGAAGATTCAGCCGCAACCGCTAACGCTCGGATCAGTTCGATGGGATCATTGGTAGGAACATGTTTAAGGGTTTTGCAGCATAGACTTGTGTTTGATTGGATAACGGTGCATATTCCAGCGACTGCTTTTGCGTGCGGTGTGAAAAGGTAGTTTGTGCGTTTGGCTGGTGTAGCCGTTGTGGCTGCGGTTACGGCCAAGAAGATAAATAATAATAATAATAATACCGGTTTGATTGTAGTGTTCATGATTGTGTTTCTATATGGACGGAGAAAAAAAGGATTGGACAGGAAGAAGAGAGATTAGGTATAGAGGTATGCATGTTGTGCATATTTATAGTTCGCGACTATATTTGGTAGATAGTATTAGTCTTTTTAATTTATTTTCTAGGTACTTAACGTATGGTAACGAGTGATTTGCGGGTTAATTTCAGGCTTAACAGTTAACGTCGAATTAATATTTTTTTCTATATTTTAGTTTTACGTTTTAATGCAAATATGTTATTAAGTGAAGTAGTTTTTCTGTTGAAAAACAATAGTGTTATGGGAATTATACCGTTATAAGTTTTTTTCGGTAGGTTAAAGCTGCTTACCGGAAGAACGTATAACATCCTGACCTGTTCCCATATGATCAGAAGTGAGTGATCATTTTCTTCATATATAGACTTCAAGTCTTAAAATTACCCTTAGATTTAGCATATTCATGTTATTAATATCAAGAATAAACTACATAAGATTGTTTGCTTGAATATTTCTTGATTCACATATTATTTTATTAATTAAAGCAAAAATGATAAATAAAGTATTTGTTGGAACCGATTATTCGCGGTCCTGCAGTATTAGTAGTCGTTATCTTCATAAATCATGTCAGGAGGCATGGTTTTTATGTGGTTTCAGGAGATCATAAACCTAGAGTTCAAGAGGTAGGAATTTTCTTCAGTGAGCATTTGACAATCCTCAACCAATGAATCTGATGCTATTCATCATGGAAACACATGTCAGGAAGCATAGCTTTTATAAGGGGTCTTCAAATTGTGCATAACGAAAAAAGATGTTACAATGTGGTCATAACTCTGCGTTTGACTCACTTGTATATTTTTTGTTTTCAGTTACACCCACATATTTTAGATTCAAACAAAATAAGAGAGTTTAGTGGTCAAGTCCACCAATATAGTGTCCTATTGATTTAGAGTTAACTCTTGGCCGTCACCTTTATAGAGTTAACTCTTGGCCGTCACAGTTTAGCTAGTGGTCAAATCCACTAATATAGTGTTAACTCTTGGCCGTCACCTTTAACCAAGTAGCTCAACAAAGTTATCATTCTTCAACCTTGAAACTATCGAGACCTGCAGGTTCGTTGTTAAAATTTAAAAATGTAAGTACGTGATATTACTCAGGTCAGATTTATGGTAAACTTTTTTTGTTTATGGTATTTTTGGGTTCTTCAGTACTTCGAGTTTTTTTAGTCCAGAACCCAAACTAATTCGGACTCGTTATGTATCCAAAAATTGTAAGTATTTGAATTATGGATCTCAACCCCAAAGGAATCGACCAGATCCAAACCAAATTTTTTAAATACCTAGTTATGTCCAAATGTTTAAGATTTGAAAAACCTACACTAAAAAAAACTGATTCGTACTCGACTAGAAGACTCGATGCATAGACCATATCATATTTTGTGTGCATTTTATAGGAGTTGAATTCGTGAGATTTAAGATTTATTTGATAGATTTTGGATAATTTAATAGTATAGATTTTTAAAGTGTTTTAATAGTTTTTAAGCTTACATTATATAACAAACTTTATTTTAAATACTTTTATGAAAAATAATTTAACATAAAATATATAATTTTACTTTTCTACATATAGTTTGCTAAAGTGTCTGTATTATAATTTATTTTGTAAATATTAGGAACTATATAATTTAAGATGACATTGTATTATATAATGTATAATATATGCTAACTTTTAAATGAGTTTCGAAATCTATTAAAGCTAATAAACTTAGTGGATTCAACAAGCATATCAGTATATTCATTTTTGTTTAAAATATTTTGTAACAGTATATGATATATCTTGGTTTTTTCAAAATAAGGCAAAAATATAAGAATATTTGATTTTTCAGTTTGTTTTAAATTCAGTTACCTTTAAAAATAAGGTGGCTTAAACGAATGAGACAGTTTTGGTATAATGTTATTGTAAACAAAATTAATTTTTATAATAAATAAGAGCATTGGCTAAGGTAGTGTTATAATCTATTATATGTTAAAAATAAGCATTATAACATATGAGGCATGACATTGTCGTGAGAATAATTTTAGAGAATCTTTAAAAAAATAAATTGGTTCATCCAAATATAGACTATAGTTTTCATTAAAATAACCATAAAATCTCTTATTAATCTAATTTTTTATTCTATATTCTATCCTTAAATAAAATCTATGAAATTACATAATATGATTAAAATATATTCCTTAAAATTAATAATTTCCAATAATAAATATTTTCTAAAAAATTGTATACCCTCTATCATTTAGTTTAAAATTTTGTTATTATAATAAATTACACAATTACATCAACAATATAATAAAAATTTATATTTTTTGTATATGTTGTATTTTAATTTTTATAAACGAGTATAAATTACTAAATTGTCATAAGTCTCACATAAACTTTTAAGATCAATGGTTTAATTTTTTGCTATAAAAAGATACAATTGATTATAAAATCACATTAGTAAGAAGTTTGATTTAATAGATATTAATATATATATATATATATGTGTGTATATATATATCATCTAAATTAAACTATATATCATTTAAAATACATACTTATATTTTGACATTTGCATTGAAAAAAACTTTGAGAACTTAATATTTTTTTTGTTAAAGCACTGAGAACTTAATATTTTAATTGAAATTTGCATTTAATTTATTAAAATGATTATAAATTACTAAAACTATTAAACTTCTTTAAATTTTTTTATCAATGGTTTAAAATTTTGTTATAAGAAGATGATCATAATCATAAAACCATATGATTATGAACTTTATTTAATAATAGTCATATTAAAAATATATCATATCCATGTTAATATCATTTCAATTTAATTATATAGCATTTATAGTAAATAAATTGATTGTTTTAATTTATTAACCATAAAATGATCGTTAAGAAACAAAAGCGGCTACTTGATTTAGATGCGCACGTCAAGTTAATTATATTCGTGTAATTACTAATTTCTCAATTATTCAATATATATTTATTATTTTATTATTTCATAATATGTAGAAAACATAAAACAAGTAATAATACATAAATATAATTTGTATATAAAATGATTATCCAGCCAAAGACGCAAATCTTAACCTGATATATAAAGTAAATTATATGGTATAATATTTTTGTTTACAAATGTATAATGAATAATAGGATTGACTAAATCACAAAATTTGATATGTATGTTAGTTAAATATAAGGTAAAACCGAAAAAAATAGTTAAATCTAATGAAACGGTGCAAGAACTTTGCTTAAGTAGATTTTTCAGAATGATTTTTTTAATTGTATAGATACACCAAATGATATAATAAAACTAATATAACTAATGAATTTCAACAAAATTAATTAATGTATTCACACAAAAGTAAAATATTCTTCTTATTTTAGAAAAAAATATATTTTAAAATAGAATCTTTTTAAATTTTTTTATAAATTAATAATTCTAAAAATTAATAAAATATTAAAATCTCAATATGATTAATTTTATGAAGTTTTTACTATATATAATGAACCCAGTGGAGTATCAATTATTGTATATAAACTATTCTAATCGGTGCCATCAAAACAGAGAAGTCGAGGGGACCGTGACTGTTGAAAACACAGCGAGTTAGAAAATAAAACCGCCATCGAAAACCAAAAAGTCGCAACCTTTCAATAACTTATATAAAGAAAATAAAGTAATCCTCTTGCTTTCTCACGAACTCGTTAATCTTTTCTCTGAAATCTACTTTCCTTCCAAAACTAAAAGCAATGGAATCAGGAAGAAACCGAGACAGGTTGTCTGTTCTACCGGAACACCTCTTGGTTCTGATTATCTCTAAGTTGTCCTTTAAGGAAGCTGTGAGGACAAGTGTTCTCGCCAAGCCATGGAAGCATCTCTATCATGGAACGACCAATGTCTGTTTCAAAGAGTCCGAGTTCGTGAAACGCTCTGCTTCTAGCAATGAAGAATTCATAAGGGAGGCTAGGGTTTCCTTTGTTCGCTTTATGGTTAACTGGGTTTCTAGATTTCCAGGCAATGTCGTCAACAGTTTCGAACTTTGTCTCTCCAAACCGGTGGGATTCGAAACAGAGGTCAAGCACTTAATCGAATTTGCTGTCTCCAAACAAGTCAAGAATCTAGTTCTTGATTTCTCTGACGTTTCTTGCACAGCAAGTAACCAAGCTGCAGTTGTGTTCCATTTGCCGGCATGCGTTTACAATCAATCTACTGTCGAGTCGTTGAAGCTATTCGCTTGCGGGTTTGATCCATCACGGTTCCCGAAGGCGTGCTCATTCAAAAGTGTGTCTCTTGGTTACATCCAACTCGGAAAGGTCATGACTTTGCTATCGAAGTCACCTCTTCTCGAGAGTCTTACCATTCGAAACTGCTGGAACGTTGGTCTGGAATCAATAACCGAAGAGAACAACCGGTTAAGGGAACTGAGTTTCGAGAACTGCGGTTTCGCCACTGAGTACACTATCCTCGACTTGCCTAATATTCAGATCTTCAAGTACTCTGGATCATTTCATTACTTTCAGTTCTTGAGAGTGAATAGGAGAATGGAGGAAGCATACTTGGACTTTGGAAGAGAGACAGATGATGAGATAGGAACACTTCTCTGTGATCTCCTATACGATCTTTTATCAGCCAAGAAGTTAACGGTATGTCCTTTTCTCATTAAAGCGATTAAAGACAGTGACGATCCGGTTCGGTTGAAAGCACCGATGGAGACAAAACATTTGGTGATCAAGACAAATCTTGTGCCGGATGAGTTCGTTGGGATCAGGCTCATGATCAACAGCTCTCCTGAATTGGAGAGACTCACTTTCCAAATGCTTCCTCCTGTGCCTGTGGTAAGGACCAATCCTGGATTTGAACCGAAGTCGTATTGGACGTATCCGATTAGTCATATGTGTCTGAAGAAGACGTTAAAGGTGGTTGAAGTGAGGGGTTTCACTGGAGGTACGTACGAGTTGAATATGCTGAGGTATTTGATTAGGACGGGTTGTGTATTGGATAGGGTCGACCTTTATTCGCCGGTGGGGTCGTCGGAGAGTGAAAAGATTTCGGCACGTGCTTCAATGAGGATAGTAGGGGACGATGGTGTGGCATCTTCGGAACGTTTATTGGTTCGTCTACTCGACGGTTGAATACACTGTCAAAATGCATCAAGGATTGGTTGTTCGTTGTGTTTGCGTGATTAAAATGTGCCTACTGTCTTTATTTGCAAAGCCTTGTTTGATTAAAAATTAATAAAATTGGTCTTCATTATTACAAAAACAAAATAAACTATAGTAGTAGTATATACTATCGTTTGATACAAATGTCTCGAAATATATTCCCTATCAGTCTTCTTTAGGTTAGGATAATAAGATGTGCACCTCCTTTATGCTAAACACCACGTACCTGCCCTCCACCAGTTTAATTCTGGTTACTATTGGAACTGTCACCGTTTCAGGCTCATGGTAAGAACTAATAAGAGTTAAAATCTAGCAATGGCAACTGAACTAAAAAAAATGGGACAACGAGAAATTCACCAAAAGGTGTTTAATATCAACTTTGATTCGTTTTGGAAATCTATAAACTAAGTGAAAATGTTGCAGAAACATGTTCACATATGAATATAATGTCAATGAAAAGATAAACAAATATGCAAAAGTTCCGAGAAGAGTACACATGTGATTAAGTTTTGAAGCTCCTACACCCGGAGAAATAAACAACACATATTCAATTTTGTGCTTATGATCCAGTTTGGGACAATTTAGTGTTCTACGAATTATATATCTGGAAAAACATTATCAACAAACATCATAAATGTAATTTAGCCACAAAAACATGTATTATACATATAGTAAACATATCATATCAACCGGGGATGTAGCTCATATGGTAGAGCGCTCGCTTTGCATGCGAGAGGCACAGGGTTCGATTCCCTGCATCTCCATTTTTTTAATTCCTAGTTTACAACGTCATGGGCCTAAAGAGAGTCAGTGAAAAGCCCAAAATCAAACCCATTTAGTTCTCTTTTTTGCAAGGGTAGTCACATAATAAAACAGTCCAAAACCCTAGAGGCCCTCTCCTATAAAAAGAAAATCAACTTTTAGTTTCAGCTGTTTGTTCCCGTAGCCGCAAAGATGCAGATCTTCGTGAAAACCCTAACTGGGAAGACGATAACCCTCGAAGTCGAATCCTCCGACACCATCGACAATGTCAAGGCCAAGATCCAAGACAAGGAAGGCATCCCACCGGACCAGCAGCGATTGATTTTCGCCGGGAAACAGCTCGAAGACGGCCGTACCCTCGCCGACTACAACATCCAGAAGGAGTCGACGCTTCATCTCGTCCTCCGTCTCCGTGGTGGTGCGAAGAAGAGGAAGAAGAAGACGTACACCAAGCCTAAGAAGATCAAGCACAAGCATAAGAAGGTGAAGCTCGCTGTCCTTCAGTTCTACAAAGTCGACGGATCTGGTAAGGTGCAGAGGTTGAGGAAAGAGTGTCCTAACGCTACTTGTGGTGCTGGAACGTTCATGGCGAGTCATTTCGATCGTCATTACTGTGGTAAGTGTGGACTCACTTACGTTTACCAGAAAGAGGGTGCCGAGGCTTGATCGAACCCTCTTTCCCTCTTTATCTATCTTTAAGTAATGATTTTGGTTTTGTAATGGATTCGATGTTGAACATGTTTTTGTTCTGGATTTTTTTATCTAGTTTGATGAAATTGCAATTTTTAATTATGTTTTTGGTCTTTTGATTATTTTCATTCATCGCTTTATGTTCGAATTAGATGTGTGATTAATTGATAAAACAAATTAGAATCTAGATCATCATTTTCGAATTAGCTTGAACCTATGTAGTAATGTAATGGATTTGTGACTTTTTCCACACGGTTTGGTAATTTCATAAGCTGCTTGTAATGGATTCGATGTTGAACATGTTTTGGTCCTTTGGATTAGGTTGAAATATAGTTCTTGCAACATCTCTTATGTTCGAATATGACTTTGACTATTAAAAAACATTTGGAATCTTACATCATCATTTTGCAAATTAGCTTAAAGAACAATGCCTCCATGCATTCATTCAAATCTATATAGTATTGTAATATTTGGAGACTTACATGCACCTGGCAAATATACTTATTGACGGTCCACACTAGAACAAAGACATGTTTCTTGTAACTTGGGTTCATGTTTAGTGTTCAAGGATGTGTGCATAAATTTTTATAGACTGCGTAAGTAACAAACTTTGATCATTATTACTGAAAATTGTAAAAGTGACATGTTCTCTCGATAACTCTTACAAAAGTAGAGCATGATAGGCATTTAAATAAACCAGACTTCGACTTGAGACAGGGCAAAGATATCAAAGGGTTGGTGGGTACTGTTTCGCCTGTTGTTTAACCCTTTTCTTGTATTCACTCTTATCCTGCAACCATGTAAAGAAAAACAAGACACGCTTAGATTACTACTACTACTACTACTACTACTCAAAATTCCAGTTTTCAGAACTCAAAAACCATGAACAAGTGATCTCCAAGATAACTAGATTCCATGAATGCTCCTAAAAAAGAAGTATTGAATCTGCTACTACTTGCCATGATCTATGTGTTGTAATCTAGTGATCAAAGATGGTGATAGTCAACAATTACATAGAAGAATTTCTATGTTAAAGCAACAAAAACCTGGACAAAGAGCTGGTATCCTTCAGTCTGAGCAGGGTCATTTGGGTTTGGTTCATCAAGCAAGTCCTGAATACCAACCAAGATTTGCTTCACAGTGATGGCTGGTCTCCATCCCTGAGGGGTTAAAGAATTAATGTAGAACCTTTTTTCTTTTTAAAAGAACAAAATAGTGACGAGTGCTTACATAATCTTCATTGAGAATTGAGAGGCAAACTGTTCCAGAAGGATAGACATTAGGATGAAAGAAGCCTTGAGGAAACTTGCACTTTGGAGGTTTGCTTGGGTAATCCTCCGAGAAATGAAGGGACAGGGGATAAAACCCTCCTTCCCAGTCAGTCTGCATAACAAATAATCCATCTCAAATTAACTTTACCACCACATAAGTTCAACAAGATACAGCATGGCAACTTGAGAGAATGTTATAATGTATTGTTCTTCAAGATACAAGACCTATGCCATGATCTACTAAATCTTAGTGATTCCTTTTTTTTTTTTGAGCAACAATCTTAGTGATTCAAAAAACGAAAAAATAGAAAAATGCCTGCAATGTGTAGGGCGGAATCACAATTGAACACTATGTATGAACAAAGGCAAATCCATCAAAACATAAAACCACAACAAGAATGCTTTCAAGGGTTAAAGTAATCAGAACAACACACACTTTCTCACAATCACATTGACATCCTAAGCTACTTGCCACAGGATCCCCTCAAATCCAAATTAAAAACAAACCAAAAAGTATAGTTAGCAACTAGATGACCAAAACAATTTAAAAGTATATGCTATAGTTAGTTGCAAACAAGAGTCAGTTGATTCTTCACTACTTAATGCAAGAGAGAGGGAGACTCACCCCAGATTTGCCAGGGATGATACACTGCCAAATCATTAGATTATTTGTTCCATCTGAAGAAGTCTCCGGCTTGGCAACAAAGGCCTAGAAACAGGAAGCAGATTCGATTCCAAGCAACAGAAAAGAGTATGAATTAAAGGGCCTAAAGAGATGAAGAGGGAGAGTTATAACATACATGGGGATGGTTCTTACGCCACGCTTTCCGTTCCTCTGTGAGTCGACCACGTGCGATTCCTCCGGACATGACTTCGGTCTGCTTTGCTTTTATCGCCCAAATCTAAAAAAGACTTCTTATTCTTAAGCACTCCAGAACTAATCAGTATGCATATCTTAATACACACAATCGATTCTTTTTTATTTTTTTATTATTAACATTCCTACATATCTTAATGCTTGTTTAATTAATAAAAGATGAGATCAAGCATCTGTACACAAAACTGTAATCACAAAGACACAAGCACACATCATCATATATAATAAAGTTACATTTTACATATCTATCTCAATAGAGACTTCTCAGCTGCTTATATACAAAAGGCAGCGTGAGAGAGAGAGAGAGAGAGAGATTTTTCGTCATCATCAATGTCACCAAGAAGAACACACTAGTTTTCAGCCATCCAACAGACTCCTCAAGCTTCTCAAAGCCTCAGGAGTAAGGCTAAAACACCGTTTCTTCTCCAACGGAACCGCTGTCTCACCTCCTCGGTCTCCCGTTACAAAACATACCACAACGGCTGTTAAGTTATCGAACGTGTTCAGCCTCAGAGCCTCCATCACCAGCTCTCTCGCACACCTCGTGGGATCATCGTGTCGGTTTAAGCCGCGCCTCACAATGCTAACCGCTTCTTGGCTCGTCAAGACATCCCAAATCCCGTCGCACCCCATTACAAGAAACTCGTCGTCTTCAGTTAAAGTTATCTGCTTTATTTCAGGTTCGGAGATAAGTGGTGATTTAGAGCCGTGTGGTGAGCGTTTCATGTCCCAGTCTCCGAGAGCTCGTGTTACAGATAACTCTCCGTTTAGGTAGCCGTCTTCAATGACACCTCCACACTCTTCTACTCTTCTTCTCTCAAGTAGATTGATCGGTCTATGGTCATGAGACATCTCTATGGCTCTGCCTTTTCTGCAAAGAACTGCTCTGCAGTCTCCAGCGTTTGCAACCATCAAGAGCCTGCAAAGGATTAATTAAGCACACAGTTAAACCACTGGTACAGGCTAGTTAAACGGTTAACACACGAACCTTCCGGAGATAAGAGCAGTAAGAGCCGTGGTACCAGAAGAAGAGCTGATGCTGCAATCCTCAGCCAAAGCTAGATCAGCTTGAAGAAACGCATTTCTCAACGAACTCTTCACTTCTTCCACATAAACACTATTCACTTCCGATGTCTGTGGAAACTTATCATCTTCAAACAAAAGCCTAAGGGCGTTTTGCTTTACGTACGTTGCTGCTTCTGATCCTCCATGGCCATCAAAAACCTAAAAAAAGGAAGCCAGGTCATGTTCTTATATCTGTAAAAGAGCATTAGATATATTTTGTAAGAAAGATACGTTACCGCATAGAAAGCACTTGGCTTTGGCAATTCAAATAGACACCCAAGTTGGGAGGATAGATCATCTACGCAAATGTGTTCGTCTTCCATGAATCTCTTTGGCCCAATATCAGCGTAGCTTCCAGACCGGATGGTTGGAACATAAACATCGCAACCATCCTCCTGATTACATCCTAAAAAACTCATGCTCAGTTGAGAATATTATTAAATGAACAAAGACAAAGACACATTAACAAACACAATAATTACAGAGAGTTGCATTTAGCTCTCAAAGTCACCAGCTTTAAATTCAGTTCTTTAAGACAGCAAGCATCTTTAACATACATGAACCATGTCTCCTCTCTAAAGCTTAAGAAACCTAAAGATCATGCCGGAGGTGTTCCATATCATTTCTAAAGTCATCTTCTTTAAAGAATCTAAAGATACCCATCAATTCGGCTTAATTGCCAATTATAGACGATTAATTACAGAAAGAACAAGAAAGACATATCTTTAACATGTCGGAAAGATTGACACTTACCGCCGGAGAAGTCGACAAACCGCCGGAAACCGATGCCGCCGATCGACGGATACCCAATTTAGGAGAAGAAAGTGGAGATATGACGGCGGAAGAAACTACGTCAATATCAAGAACCACCGGCAAACTCTGTTGAAATACAACCTCTGCTTCTGCTACCATCTCTCTCCCTGTTTTCGTAATTTCACAACAACTATAAGTTATAACCAAGATCGATTCTTTTATCACTTTTGTCCAAAGTATATTTGACAATTTCAAAGTTCGTTTTTTTTTCCTCGCACAGAGTAAAATTCTCTGACTCGTCTGTATATATACGACGAAGAAGACGAATTGTGGGTGACTGGGTCTAGCCGGTAAATATTTTGTACACGTGGCGGTCATGGTGGCAAATCAGAGAACCGTATTTAGTTTGTGGATTACAGTCGGCTAAGACTAAGCCTTTGTTGATGACACGTGTCATAACGATGGAATTTAAGCTTTGACGCGCGTACCCTAAAACGACGTCGGAAGTTGGAAACTTACCAACAACTACCGAGGACTTCACTAGAAATAACGGGGAGGTTTCTGTAATTAATATTAAATAATAAGGGTAGTTTAAGAAATAAAGGACTTTGTCGACTAGAATCTCAAAAAGTTTTGTCCGTGTTCACACCTGATTATAATACCCGCGAAAATAAGATTAAATCTGGACCGTCAAAATCGCCAAAATGAGCTTGCGTCCCACGCTTACAGGTTGTTCATGAATCATCATGATATAGCAAAGATTATTATTTGACTTGTGTATAATATTGTTTTCTTTTTAGACTAAAAATTATCAAGATCTGACGTGTTGTTAAAACGTTAAACTTATTTGGAAAGTCTGATATTTAATTAAAAATGTAGATCAAGAAGTTTCCTTTCGCCAAAAATGTGGCTAACCAATATGAATAAACAATTAATCAGAAAAATGTTGCAGGTGTACCGAGATATCGTCACATTGATGATGAATGATGACGGTCGCATTTGATGGCCCCATGATTAGCGAAAAAGCCTATGACTCTAATAACTGGGGAATTGTTTGGAATCCATTGGGCTCTATAGGTTTCTTTTCTCGTTTAATCAATTTTGGAATGTTGTTTAATTGCCCTCTTCGGACTGAGATTGTTTTAAGAATTTTCTTTTTTTGTAAAAAATTGTTTAAAATAAGTTGTTGGTATGATTTTAAAATTATACATAGAATGAAACGATGGTCACTAAGGGTGTGTGTGTGTGTGTGACGCTATTTGCGTGAGGTTGAGCATGATGTTCTTTTAGTTCGATGGTTACTGTGTTGTTAATTCTAAGTTTGGTTGGACTTGCTAAAGAAAGTAATAAATTCAATGATGAATTATTTCAAATGTATTTTATTGATTGATATTAGGAATTGTGTACAAATAAGGACACAACTCATAGTTTCTATTATTCTTTAAGGATATTTTCCTATTTATGTAATATATATCCAAATCTCTAAATCGATATGTCGTTGAGTTTGTGTATATAAACTATGTAAAACTTGACTAAATCAGCAAGAAAGCATTCCACTATATCTCAATATTACGTTAGATTACATGGTATTATAGCATACCTTTCTCTAAGACTTAAAATTGTTTGTCGTGAGCTTTGAGGTTCAAAGTTCTTTGCAGTGTTTCACCGTTGGTTTCTCTGTGAGATTCAGCAACTATGGTTGAAATAGATGAATCTTCGGCGTCCAAGACTAGGATGACGGAGAATAGAGGTGTTGATAGTGCAATAGCATATTCGTTATACGCTGCGGACAATCCGGGAGCTATGATAATGTCAGTGACGTTAACTGAATAAAACTATATTGAATGGGCTGGTGAGATGATCAACGCCCTCCGAGCAAAGCACAAGCTAGGTTTTGTCGATGGATCTATCCATCCCTAGACCTCTCGCTAATGATCCAAACGTGGAACTTTGGCTGTTGGTTAACTCCATGATCGTGGGATGGATTCATACATCAATAGAACCACATGTACGGTCTACAGTCCCGTTCGTGCAAGATTCTCATAAGCTTTGGGAAAACCTGCGCAAACGATTTTACGTGGGAAACAAAGTTCGTGTGCACCATCTTAAGGAACATCTTGCATCATGTCGTCAAGATGGATAACCTATGATCGAGTTTTTTGGAAGATTGTCCAAGTTATGGGAAGAACTCGACATGCATCATGTCGTCAAGATTTTCCAAGTTATGGGAAGAACTCAACATGTATTCACTTTTACCAAGCTGTACTTGCTCTCCTGCTGCTGAGATAGAGAAATCTAGAGAAGCAGAGAAGATGCATCAGTTTGTCAAGTTTGTCATGGGTTTGAATGAGACATGTTTAGTGGTATTTGTCAGAAAATTATATCATCTAATGTTGATCTAGATATTGGGGAAATCTATGTGAATATTGTCAGAGAAGAAAAACATCTGAAAATACAATAGGCTTTGTAGCAAAATAGAAACCAATTCAAACTGATTTCACGCTCGAACAATAACCGGAAGGGTTCAAAGTACCGCCCAAATGTTCAAATATGTGGACGAAAGATGGTTTGAGAAATCAATTGGCTGGCAAGTTTATTGGTTCCTTGGATTGGTGGGAAGAAATACCACCACACAGAGGAAGTGACGGTGGAAACATA